>JABSTQ010003549.1:0-223381 GCA_013358835.2 Ixodes persulcatus
AAGAGTATCCCAATCAAGGTGGTGAAGAATTTGGGTCCTAAATCTAAGGCAAACCTAAGGGAGGTAGTGAGCACTATGATAACAAAAGGAAATATTCCTGATGAATGGAGGCTTAGTAGGATGAGTATGATATATAAGGGAAAGGGAGATAAGTCTGATATTAGGAATTATCGTCCCATAACCGTGACACCAGTTATTTACAGGTTGGTAATGCAGATTATAAAGAACAGACTGGAGGAATGGGTAGATAGCGAGGGCATACTAGGTGTGTTACAAAACGGGTTTCGGAAACAATGAAGGTTGGAGGACAATATATTTTCTCTAACACAGAGTATAGAAATAGCGCAAAAAGAAAACAGACAGCTCTGGCTGGCATTTCTGGATATCAAGGGTGCCTATGACAATGTAAACCAAAAGAACCTGTGGGATATAGTGGAGAGCTTAAACCTAGATGAAGGACTAACAGCACTATTAAGGAACTTTTACAAAGATTATAAGGTGATTATAACATGGGAAGGAAAGGGGACGGGGAAAGTAGAGATAAGACGAGGCCTTAGGCAGGGGTGCCCGGTATCGCCTTTGCTGTTTATGTTGTATCTGAAAGGATTGGAGGATAGACTAGAGAAGAGTGGGCTTGGATTCGACCTTTCGTACAGTAAGCTAGGCCAAAAAGTTCAGCAATCCTTACCGGGATTGATGTATGCGGATGATATCGTACTAATGGCTAACAACAGAACAGAGTTGCAGGAATTAATGAGTATCTGTGGTTGGGAAGGAGAGGAATTAGGTTTAGAATTCAGTAGCGAAAAATCAGCAGTCATGATTTTTAACGATGAGGAAGTTGAGAGGCTGAAGATACAGAATATTACAGTTGAGAGAGCTAGTAAATACAAGTATCTAGGAGCATGGATATGTGATGGTGCAGAATACCTCAATGAGCATGAAAAGTATATAATAGGTAAGGGAAACAGAAATGCTGCTGTAATGAAAAATAGAGCACTTTGGAATTACAACAGGTATGAGGTGGTGAGAGAGATTTGGAAAGGGGTCATGGTGCCTGGCTTGACTTTTGGAAACGCAGTGCTATGCATGAAGTCCAAAGGGCATGCAAGACTAGAATAAAACAGCGCGGAGTGGGTAGGCTGGCTTTGGGGGCACATTGCAAAACGCCAAACCAGGGAGTACAAGGAGACATGGGATGGGCGTCATTTGAGAGCAGGGAAGCGGGGAGCAAGATAGAATTTGAGGATCGGTTGAGGCAAATGGATGGGGAGCAATGGGCACGCAAGTCTTTTAGCTATTTATACATGAGGAGTATAGACACAAAGTGGAGACAGTGCACCAGGAAATTAAGAGGAAAGTTTGTAGGCTACAGTGGAGATGCGGAAGAGCAGGTCCCAGTTAAGAAGAAAGTTAAGGCCACAGAAAGAGATCAGTGGCTAGAGGGAATGCAGACAAAGACGGCTCTGGAAAGCTATAGATAAAAACAAAACAGCTATTGCCAAAGAAAGCATTTATGACAATTCTAGGGGAAGCTCATTGTTGTTTGAGGCGAGGACGGGTGTTCTGCGAACCACAACATACAGAGCTAAGTACCAGGAAATGGATACAGTGTGTACTGCTTGTGGAGAGGAGGACGAGACGGCTGAGCACTTGATACTCTACTGTAAATGGCTTCACCCTATGCCTACCGAAGAGAACATAGATTTAATAAAGTCATTGGGTTTTAGAGACAGCGATGGAAGAGGGGATTTCAAGACAGTAGAGATTACCAAGCAAAGATTAAGTGTATGGTGGCAGAAAGCGAGAGAAAACTAGGTATTTTCTTATTAACTGATGGCAAGGGGGTTTTATAGCCTCACTTTCTTTGGAGTGCGGAGTGAATATAGTTTTCACTCCGTTCTAAGCTTTAATGGTAAAACAAAATGGCTAGGTGGCGTAAGCTACCGCCCGATCCAAAGGGCTCAGCCGGATTCATCCATCCATCCATCCTAGCAGACGCTTTCGTGTGTGTATCTAAGTGTGTCCGCACCCCGACCGGCGACGTTTTGACGACAATCGGCTGTATTTTAAGGACTTTTCTCGTCGTTATTGCGATTGTACGTTCGGTAAAGAGCTACAATCTGATCTAGATCGCCTTCTTCTTTGGTCAAAAGATAACAAACTTCCCCTAAACTTAAACCAAATGCGCTACCATGCACATAACTGCCTTGCGCCAACCTTGGACCCCTCAAACACTTTTCCTGAACCAAGTGGAGATCCCAAGTACAGCGCATATCCACCTCCTAGGTGTCATCATCGACCAGCATTTAGATTTCCATCGCTACGTCCAAAACGTCGTGTTCCGGGGAAAGGTGACACCTTGGCTTCGTCATTCGGTCCACAAGAAGAGCCAGTCGCGATGTGCCCAGATTGCTGTTCACAGCACTGCTGTTGCCCATCCTGGAGTTTTGCTGCTCGGTGTGGGATTCGGCAACCAGACAACTTGTTGCCTCCCTCGAGTTGGTGCAACGTCGCGCTTCCTACCTTATTATGGCTCCAACGTGGCCCCCGAACACCATCCTATTGAGCACTGCCCCTCCTCCGTCCAGTCGGCAGGGACCCGCTTTAACATCGTCCTTAAGTAGCGACCACGCGGCTCCTAGCCACTTTTCTGCTACCGGACTCCTCGCTTCTTTTTGCCTCCTCCCTGCGGCGTACTCGCACTGGTGGACTGCAGCCCCTTTTAACCCGTACGCTTCGTCACTAGAACTCCTTCGCACCCCGTGCAGTGCAACTTCGGAGGTTTCCCCGCCAGTCACCAGTTCACCACCAATCGACAGTGTCTCACTTCGAACATTCACCAAGAGCGTCACGGCCCACCTGCGGAGCATCCAACTCGACATTTTATTCCGATCACGGGAGTGGGCTCCAGCAGGCGGACTGGATGCACCATCCTGTACACCCGTACATGCACACACTATAAATGCTTAGCTCACAATACTAACTATTCCGCTCGAGAAAACTATGATATAGTGACTCATTTTACCCTATTCTAAACACACTATATGCGAGCATTGGCGCCTGCCTATTAAATGCGACAGAAAGTATCTGAAACCAACCTTGTTTCAACACGGTCGCATTGCCTTACATGGCGGCCGCCGCGCTTTTGGTGTTGAGCTAGGGCGGCGCCAAGCGGAACACTCCGTCCCTCCAAACCGTTCACGTGATATTTCTTGGCCCGCGCGCTCCCTTAGGGACACGCGGAGTGAGCAGGTCGCCCCTATAAAGCCGGTCGTGTTCCGAACGAACAAGTGTGTTTCGGGTCCTCACCGCTGCAAAAGCGTGCGCTGGCGTCCAGGTTCCCCTAGAGTTCCTGTATCCCGTAGGGAGCCTATACAGGAACTCTAGGTTCCCCCAGATCCGTATATTGGGAGAGTTTGACCAATGGGCGGAGCAAAGGCCTCCGCCAGCGCCGAATACTGCCCCCGCGGTTATATCGTAAGCAAGAAGGGTGACACAGCGTCGACCAATCAGCAGACCGCGACGTTCCAATATCGCAAACGACATTTAAAGCGTGAAATAGAAGCGTTCAATCTCGGCGTCTCGGTGACAGCTTGCTCTGGGCTGACCATAGAGTTATTACAATAAACGCTAGAGGCTCAGCTGGCGCTAGTATCTACGGGACTTCCGGTTGCAAATTGAAGCAGACAGCATGCAGTCTACATTTCCAGCCTCCCTGTGTATTCCTATGGGAAAACACGCGTGAATTTTGTCTCTTCGCCGGAAAATAGCATGAATAACTTTTGTCATTTCGGTTGTACCGGATAGTATGTACCTTTTTTGGTACTGTGAAAGTGTAATTGCTTTAGTTACAGCATTTTTCTTTACCACTGAACGATGTTAAACTTCGCTCTATTTCAAGCCCAAAACCTCTGTTTCAAGGAAGATATGTGAAAACGAGCGACGATTCTAAGCAAACTAACGATTGAAAAGAATGTAGAGTGTGCTCAAGGTTTGCTAGCATTGCGGTGGCGCTTATATATTGCTAATATGCCCGTCCTGTCACTCAATGAAAATGACTTCGTTGTGCATCTTTACGTTCGGTTAAAATTAAAACATTCGAATGTAAGAAATAAAGTACGTGGACTACGAAAGGTGTGTGTGTTTTTTTTTATTATTTCCTATGTCGGGCAGTTTTTATCGGGCACCTGTTCTCTGACTTCTCCCTATTTGCAAAGATTTGGAGCGTGCGGTTGATGATTTGAACATGCATCTTTGCACATATTCATGAGCAGAAAGAATAAAGCAGAACTTATTTATTGCAAATCGGACTATATTACGTGGCTTTCAATTTATTTTGATCGTCTGCGTGCACAAGGAGTTACTTATCCAGTGTTGCTGCGTAGTTCTTGCCGTCTCTCTTGGTTTTCCGCATGTCCTTCGTTCGTTTGGCACGTATATCCCCCATGCTGGAAAGCGTCGACGCCGTGTTCGCGCTAACAGTGAACGACAGTGCACATAAATACACGTACGAAGCGGTTTTAACACCATTTTTCATGCAACGAATTTCAAATAAAAATGCTGAAACTGACCAATTATTCCGTCTGCGTGACGGAGAAATGTTCCAATGTGCCTAGCACATACAAATTATTCGTGATATTTGCTCTTATAATCGAGCGCAGAGAGAAAATGCACTCGTTTTTTCCCATAGAAATGCATTACCGGAAGTCAATTTCGGACTGCTTGCTGTCTGCTTCAAAATGCAACAGCACACTAGCGCCAGCTGAGCCTCTATACTTCGTTTCACTTTACCTGCGAGCGAAGCCAAAGCTAGAAGCGCGAGACCAGCGCTTTTTGCATTTCTCCCCAGCTTGCGCGCTCGAGCAAAGCCTGAACGCACGGAGCTTCCGTGCTCGCGCTTCCAGTTTTGCCTTCGCTCGCACATAAGGCGAAACGAAGTATAGCGTTTATTGTAATAACTCTGTGGGGCTGGCTTGGTAGAACAGCGTCTTAGCTGAGACTGGCTGAAAGAAAACAGTGTAAAGACTGGAGCGCGCGAGCGTCTCGAGACGCGGATTGAGTCCCGCTCAGCTCGTGCGCTGGCTCTGCGACTGCTTTCTTTCCCCCAGTCTCAGCTGAGACGCTGCTTCTATAGGGAGTATTCACTGGCGGCCATAGCTGTGTGCTCGGCTGCGGAGCGCGTGCTGACGGCGAGCTTCCACAGTTCTTTCGCCACGTGCATTCCGCACCACCAAGATTGCCGGTCTTGGCAGCCTATTAATGCGAGCTCGTTCTGAGCATGCGCTCTAAACAGTGACCTCAAATATGGCGGCCAGTGAATACCTCCTATAAGGAGTATTCACTGGGCGCCATATTTGTGGGTGATGTCTAGAGCGCATGCTCTGAACGAGCCCACATTAATAGTCTGCTAAGACCGGCAATCTTGATGGTGCGGAATGCACGTTGCAAAAGAACTGCGGAAGCTCGCCGTCAGCACGCGCTCAGCAGCCGCGCACACGGATATGGCCGCCAGTGAATACTCCCTATAGACCTTTCCAATGTTTACAAAATCACAGTCCAGCGTGCGATCTTCACAGTCCAGCACGTGCGTGTTCGTCGCTTCGGAAAGCGAGCAAAGAACGCGCCATACGCACGAACACTCAAAATGGCACCGGCCACACGCTCTTTTTTAGAATGGTCTATACTCCGTTTCACCTTATGTTGTACCGCAAAGAAGCCTAGAAGCGCGAGCTCAGAGCGTTGGGAGCTGCTCTTAACGCACGAGAGCTTGTGCCGCCGAGATGTGCCCGAGAGCAAGGAGCTCGCGCTTGTAGCCTTTCCTGCGGTACATCATCAGGTGAAACAGAGTATAGACCTTTCCAAAAAAGGACACTTGGCAGGTTCCATTTTCAGTGTTCGTGCGTATGGCGCGTGATTTGCTCGCTTTCCGAAGCGACGAACGTGCGCGTTCTAGACTGTGATTTCACACGTGTGGACTGTGATTTTTGTAAACAGTGGAAACGTCTATAGCAAGACGGCCCATAGTTTGAGGCGCACGTTCGTCCCTTGTGCCGTTGAATATTGACGTAACGAAAACCTCACATGCGCCAAGTTTTCAGTCACTGAGAGTTATACCTTTTCACACTATCGACGCTAAAACGGCTTAAATTAGTCGTGTCACATATTTAGAGCTTACGACCACCGCTAGGGGCTGTTTCGAGGCCTGTGGTTGGCCCTGAGATGCTCGCCTCTTCAAACCTATGTATGGCCAAACTCTCCCAATAAACGGCTCTGGGTTCTCCGAGAAATGGCTCTTTGATGCTCTGTGCTACCAGATCCTTGCGCTCCAAATCTGCGACCAGGCACTCTATGGCTCCGTCGTCGAACTGCCAGGCTTTGTGAGTATAGAGGAGGCTATGCTCCATGCTCGCGCGCACGAGCGGCGGCTCGTGCGGGCTTCAAGGACTCCAGCGCCGTGATTGTTGTCTACACGTACAGCCTCACGAGCTGCTATTGCCGAGCCGCGCCGGTCCAAATGGTCCAAACCACGGCCGCTTGATAAAGGGGTATTCACACGAGGGAGAAATCCCAGGGATTTCTCTCCGGCACGCGCGCATCACGAGATGAAAACGCGAGGCTTTTGCACGTCGAAAAGCCTGACGTTTTTGTCGTAGGATGCGCGTGCCGGGGAGAAATCCCCGGGATTTCTCCCTCGTGTGAATACCCCAGGGACTCCCCTTGGGAGCGGCCTGCCGTATGTCTCGCGCCGCCGGTGAGAGCGATAGTTCTACTTTACCCCGCAGCGCCAGCCGTGGCGCTCGTTATCGGCGAGAGAGGCGCAGTCCGCCCGGCGCGGCCCGGTGTGGCTAGGGTGCCTACAAGTTTCCGCTCCGCTTTCGGAGCGGCGGAAACATGTAGGCACCCTAGGTGTGGCTATTTAGATTGTTTTTCGTGAAGCGGCAAGTCTCATTTGAAACGAGTGCCAGATTGCATGAATGATGTGACAAATCTGTGCCGAATAGAAGCACATAATTCTTTCTGCGAGGAGCTCACTCAGCTGCAGGCTGCGCGTTAGAGCCGCATTCAGATGGCAGTATGAGCGAATTGTCGTTTTCTTGTTCCCGTCCCCGTTTCTATTACCACTGTAATGAGTTATAGTTGGATATAGACCTTTTCTTTAACGGCGCCGCCATCTTGAGAATTGCGGCGCCTACGACGCCGTCTAGCGGTTTAGAAAAAGAAATTCCGGCTAGTTCTGGCTGCACAGTTATCTGGGTAGGCAACGCTGTGGGTATGGGGGGAACTTGGCTAGGCTTGGCTATGGTGGGCTGCAATAACTTGGTTGGAGCTTGTCCGGTTGAATCCAGCTGGCTACTCACAGGGTATCACCTTGCCTCCTCGAGACAACGACGACGAAGACGGTGGTGTGTTTTGACTGAGTTTCCACAGCAAAGTATATATGAGCAGTTTAATGTAGTCTATGCAGGTAAGCTCTCGGCATTTGATAGCTCCCTCTTGAGTGGTAGCATGTAGACTTTTTCATACCTTTCACATACCATGGGGCTTGCAGCGATAACTTAATTGAACCACCTGCACCGGGAATTAAAATCGGTCCTCTTGTCGTAGACGAAGTGGTCGTGATCCTTAAACGTGACGTTGAGTCTGATAGGAATCTCTCGCGATTCAAGCTCGCAATCGACTGACTTCATAAATAAGGATTCTTGGGGAAAATAATGCGAAGCTCGATAACATTGCAGCCACACTCGCGCAGCAGCTTCTTGTGCTCATGGCACACTTTCTGCTATTGTTTTTAGGCTTTTTAAAATTATTTATCCATCCGACGACCACGCAGTGGTAGCCAGACAACCGTAGATTTTCGGAAATTGCAGCACGGCAAAAAGGAGCACTCGGAACTACCTCATGCACGACGTCCGTTTTTAAGCCTTTTCGCCCATACCCTTGGCGGTTGCATACCCTGTGTCAGCGGGCAATCCAAAAATGCACCAGGCCGAGGGTACGTCAGTTACTGGCTGGTTTGAGGTTATGCGAAAAAGGTCTATAGCTAGGCCGTATGATTTACGATTTTAACCGATGCTCGAGCACGCTTGAGCTGTGCCTTTTATTTATCTGTGAGGGACAATAAGAAAAGGATTCCTCGTGCATAACTTCTGCAATATAAATTTCATTGTTCACGAACAGATCAAGGGAGTCATATAGTTCGCAAGCGGAATACCTTTCGGGAAAGAGGCTTCCGCGAAAGTCTCAATATATTCTCTAGAGAGCTGTTTAGGTCACCAGCCGAGTTAGCCAGAAGAGGTCTGAGGAGCTTCCCGAGAAAAAGCTCGCAGAGTCCTTAGCTATGGTACCGGTCTCTGCAGTTAGTACACCACATCAGCGGGCAGTCCATAAGGTGTGGAAGCTCAGCGCTCGAGAGAACCTTGCCAATCCGTCCAGAACGACGAATCTCTGCCAACTGTAGAGCCCTCTCGACAAAGGTGCAGACGAGCTTGCACGGCCAGACAGCTTCAGGTCGTGGATAGCTGAGTCCTCTTTGGTCAAGGCTAAACACGAACTGATTTTCTCCGTCACGAGATTCATTTCCCTTAAGTTACAGCTTGCATTCAGGACACGTCCCCTGCAAAGTGGAGAGGGTTCTACACATTAGCCTTCCTTGCTTAAATCTGTCTTGAAATTCGTCGCAGGTTTGTCGCAGTTTTTTAATTCGCTCGTTCAGTCGTTTGGCTTGCATTTGAAGGCGGTGCGCGTTTTTCTTGGCATCTTCCATGAAGCCTATAGCTGTCAAATTGAATGACGTCTGACATTCTTTCACTTCAAACTCTTTTTGCAGGCAAGGTTCAACAGCCCCGCAATCATCAACAGCTTGTCTTCTTTCTGCAGGGGACTGCATTTTGCGTTGTCGGCTTCTACCGCTCGCATGCGACGTGGACGCGTTAGGTGGCACACGAACAAGCGTTCTGCGTCTCTTTGAACCTGCTGGTTGCATGTACAACGAATACAATGGGAATTGAGTCGGCACCGCTATCGGTCGCAGTACCTTCCGCTTCATCCCTACCTTGTAGTCCTCCGCCTTAAATGCCTATATCTACACATCGCGTCACTGTTAGCGCGAACACGACATCGGCGCATTTTCGCATTTTACTTCTAAATAGTATTAGCGTGCACGAGATTGTATCGCTTAGAATATAGAACTAGATGAGCTCTTTCCGTAGCAATAATAACTTGGATGACATCCCTTGGTTTCAAAGAGAAAAACTGGAAAAACCGGCGATCGCTTGTTCGCGCTAACAGTGTCGCGCTCTGTACAACCTCGGCTTTCTGCAGGGAAGATAATCCACATAGCGCTCCCCTCTCCTAAGCTGCGAGGGGGAGCCAGGTTGGGGCAAGGTAAAATGTGAAGGGATATAGGAAAGGAGGTGACGGGCAAAAGTGGAAAGCGCGAAGTGTACGTCGGCCTTTAAAATGAAGGGAGCACACGACGCTCCTGGAGCTTGGTTGCCACTGGCTGCCCTTCTCGCTGCATTCTCGCGAAATGTTCTTTAACCAGGCATCCCAAAATTTCTCTCTAGACGGAAGCTCGTGATAGCAGAGTTCCGGATCTCTCGCAGCATTTGACTTACAACGCGGCACGCAACAGGTTTTAGGCATCGCGTGCTCCGTAACCCATCTGCACGCTTTAAAACTGTGCAGAGACAGACAAAAGGCGGCTGTCTACGTCTCTTCTGTCTCATCCATCAGTGGTTATGGCCATGAAACTATAGAAACGAGCAAAAAAACGATCGAAAACACAAACCACGTATGCGAGCACAGGGTAAAACTGCGATATTTTTTCCGCGCAAAGTTGTGCAAAGGTGGGGGACAAGCGATTTTTGCGGCCTTTTGCAACCGCGACAGCGCCTCGGTATCGGCGAAGCCAATGACGGGCAGATATTTTCTCTGGGTCGCGAAGCAAGAGCGCGTTGGGCGCCTTTTCTATACTCTTTTTCACCTTATGATGTACCGCAGGAAAGGCTACAAGCGCGAGCTCCTTGCTCTATAAGGCACATCTCGGCGGCACAAGCTCTCGTGCGTTAAGAGTAGCTCCCAACGCTATGAGCTCGCGCTTCTAGCCTTGTCTGCGGTACAACATAAGGTGAAACGGAGTATTGGGGAGGAGATCGAACAGTCCCGCCTCTAGCGGTGCGCTTCAGCTGTGGGGACAACAAACCGCATTTTCTTGTTTGTTTTTGATCCGAGAAATCGAAGATGACGATTCGAAGGCCACTCCTCGTGCGACCAAAGCACTGGTCAGAGCGAAGCGCTCGTGCCCAGACCGTGCTCGGCCAGGTTCAATTTCTTTGTTATGCTGTGTTGGTAAACACCGGGCTGTGGGGACAACAAGCTCGATAAAGCGCCCCCTATAGTTCGATCTCCTGCCCAATAGCTTTCAGCTCATGAGACCTCTCGCCGATGTGCAGCGCCTCCACGGCAGATGGAAGAAGTTCTCCTCTCACGCGCGCTCTTTTGTTTTCGAAAAAAATCGGCAGGCCGCACCAACAGGGGAGGGGGATCGAGAGGCCGTGTCCAAACACTACGCCGTATTCTAGTACACTGTAATAAAACGATCTCATTAGGCGTTCCACGCATGCGTGAAGCCGCCACACTTGTAGCTCATAGGCCTCCTGCACTGAAGCTTTGAACCAACTGTAGCGCCCTCATTTTGGGTAGTACAAGCTCACCTGATTGAGCCTCGCACTATTTATGGCACGTTGGTTTTTTTTTTTAATTCTGTCTGGTGCCGAAGAACGAAAAACCCCCTTTGAACGCCAGAAATTGGCCAGACTCAACGCCGCAAGACAATCAAAAATACCAAATTCATGAGACTACCGCTAGGGTACGCGTCTCTTATCTCTGGGGGGTGACGTCAAAACACCTGTGTCGGGACGCTTTCATTTTTCTTTTTCTTTGTAATGTCTACTTTGGAACGCTTGAAACGGCATCTCTTGGCTCACGCTCTTAGCGTATTAGCTTTGACGGCGTTCGAATGTTTGTTGTTTCTTTGTATTTTCATAGTGATCTCGCGCTCCGCACCCGAGCAGGCACGCTTCTGCATGCGTGACAGTTTGAGACGCTAAACCTCGTACTACCCAAAACAAGGCCTAACAAGTCCCTTTTCACAGCACCCCCTGGGCAACGCAGGCGGCCCATAGAGGCAAACGCCAGTTCACGAGACAGCTCGTGCCGCCCTGTGCTCTGCTCGCGCAGACCTCCAGCACGGTTAATGCGCGTGCAGGAAGACAGTAGGCACGTTCGATTTACTTGCGCTTCTGGCACCGGTGAAGAAAAGTGTAGGGCCATGTTCTTCCAATATGTGTATTGAGATACGACAAGAAGCACACCGCCCTACACTTTTCTGCACCAGTACAGGAGGCAGAGTGTCGAACCGGAACCGAACCGAACTGAAAACCGGAACCAAACCATTATTTTTAGCCAAACTGGAATTGAACCGAACCGAAACTTTCGCCGTCATCTTGGAACTGAACCGGAACTTAACAGAAACAAATATAACGGTAGCAGGTTCAACACGGTTCACGGTAATTTTTTTTTTCTATTACAAAATGAATGTTAGAGAAATAAAAATTGGCAGCTGTATTTCTTTGTAGTGGTCAAATTGTCATATACCGAATTGCAATGTATGAAAGATTCTGGGTTTTCGTGGCGCGTTTATACTGTCACTATGATTAATCATGTGTCACGTGGTCACGTGACAGCATGGTGTCAAGACATGCTGTCAAATGATGTCACGTCTCTTGGCCCCGTGACGTAGTCACCTGACTCACTACGTAAAGTCGACTGTAATTGAGAACTCACTAGATTTACTAGCGTTGTTGATACCCTGGCGTCACTTGGCATCATGACCTTTCACCACGAGTCACGTGACACCGTGACAAACTCGATTTTCATAAGCCCGAGTCGAGTTCTCGGGTTCGTGACAATCACCATCGCCAAACATTCGGGTAATGGCTCGTGTTCAATCAAAGATGAGAATAGCCGAACTCTGACAATGTCTAAAGCTCCGATACGAATACTTAAAAGGATAAAAAATCGAGGACAGTGACGGAAACAGGACTTCTATCATTGCGCAACAACATAGAATGGCACAAAATACAAAACCGCCCCCAAAGGTTTCAACGATCTCGAAGAATGAAAGAAAAAAATGTTGGAAAGGAAAAGGAATTTACTGTAACCATAAAAGTTTTAAACAATTTAAAAGCGCTGGCGCCACGACGAGGTATAAGTAATCCAGTTATCTCTGATGCTAGAAGTTCGACCTCTGCCATTGTTAACGATAATGAAGGTGCAGAAATATTGTTGTTGACAGTCCCAAAGGGAAATGAACCATAAATATAAAAGTTTAAAAAGCACTAGCGTGACGACGAGGTATCTGTAATCTAGACATCTCTGGTGTTAGGAATTCGATTTCTGTTTTCGTCAGGGATAATGAAGGTAAAGAAATGTTGTTGTTAATCATTCAATCATTTGCACCTTGGCAAATGATTCAATGATTAGGGGATCGGTGTCCGTGTGGGCTAGAGCCCACCAGCTCGGAGCACAACGAGCGAAAGCTTGTGCTGCCGAACCAATGGATCCTGGGTTCAATCCCCGCCCCTGCCCGTTTTGATCTGAATGAGCATCGTACCGGCGTGCGGTCGTATATCACTTCTGCGTGGTGAACGTTAAAGACCCCAGGCTAGCAGTTTTACTGCACTGGCTAAATTGCTCATCTACAGCTGGGAGACATGTCGCCCGCTGAGGGAGACAAGTCTCCCGTTGAGGAAGATAAGTCGCCCGTTGAGGGAGACAAGTCGCCCGTTGAGGCAGACAAAGTTCTAGGCTGTATAAGCATACACAAAAAACAATTTATTTTTTATTCAATGATTTCTCTCCCAAATCTATTGTTGTGCCCGCCCAGTACTCTAGTCACAGAGAAATAAGGAGTGCAGTCATCGCATGTGCGGCTGTGAACGGCGATTGGGTAAAAAGACTAATTTGAAGCCTCTCGATGCTTCAAAGTTGTGTTCTCTTAGTCGATGGTTAACGCATCTCCCAGTTTGTTCGATGCACTGACTGCCGGTGCTTAGTGGGATTGAATAAAGATTTCTTTCTTCGCACTCTACGAACTTTTTGGAATGTTTTACATTGCACCCTCTGGGATTGTCGCTCCCATTAAACTTTTTACACATCTGTTTAAGGCGCATACGACAGAAAAAAAAACACACTCGTGTCGAACAATGATGCGATTGACCTTGAACGCTGCGCGGAATTATTCATGCAGGGAATCACAGCGAAACGACCTTTCTTATCGGCAACAGCTTGCGGAAGTTGAGGCCTAACAATGATTCAGAGAAATGCGTACACGACTCGGAAAATGAGGACTTGAAAAGTGACCTCACTATGCTTAGTAAGGTCGCTTTTCAAGTCCTCATTCTCCAAGTCGTGTACGCATTTCTCTGAATCATTGTTAGGCCTCAACTTCCGCAAGCTGTTGCCGATAAGAAAGGTCGTTTCGCTGTGATTCCCTGCATGAATAATTCCGCGCAGCGTTCAAGGTCAATCGCATCATTGTTCGACACGAGTGTGGCTTTTTCTGTCGTATGCGCCTTAAACAGATGTGTAAAAAGTTTAATGGGAGCGACAATCCCAGAGGGTGCAATGTAAAACATGCCAAAAAGTTCGTAGAGTGCGAAGAAAGAAAGATTTATTCAATCCCACTAAGCAGCGGCATGCAGTCTGTGCATCGGACAAACTGGGAGATGCGTTAACCATCGACTCAGAGAAGAAAACTTTGAAGCATCATGAGGATTAAAATTAGTCTTTTTACCCAATCGTCATTAACAGCCACACGTGCGATGACTGTACTCCTTATTTCTTTGATACTAGAATACTGGGCGGGCACAACAACAGATTTGGGAGAGAAATCGTATCATTTGCCATGGGGACTGTCAACAACATTTCTTTGCCTTCATTATCAATGACAAAGACAGAGGTCAAATTCCTAACCCCAGAGATGACAATATTACTGATATTTCGTCGTGACGCTAGTGCTTTTGAAACTTTTAAATTTATAGTACATTTCCCTTTGGGACTGTACACAACAATACTTCTGCACCTTTATTATCACTAAAAATGGCAGAGTTCATATTCCCAGAGATAACTAGATAGCTGACACCTCGTCGCGAAGCAAACACTGTTTAAATTTCTTTCAACTTCTATGTTTATAGTAAATTTTCTTCCCTTTTTAACAATTCTCTTCTTTCCTTCTTTGAGATCGCTGAAAAATTTGGGGGTGATTTTATATTTTGTGCAATTCTATGTTGTTGCTCAATGAAAGAAGTTCTGTTTTCGTGCCAGTCCTCGATGCTTTATCCTTTCAAGTATTCGTATCTATTCACCAACACGCTCGTTTTCAATTGTAATCTAAAGCTCAACTCACGCTTTATTCTTTGCCAACCCCAGCGCATGGCTTTGATCAACACGTGTCCGCTTGTTCTAATCCCATCGCTTGGCTATGATGCTCATATCACCGCAGGGGAACGCTGTTTCTTTCCATTATTTTTTTCTGCGCCTGCCTTTGAGCGGAGACGAGAACTAATGGGTGGTTTTTCAAGTTATCAACGTCACGGATTACTTCTTAACGGTGTTTACTGAAAGTACAAAGATTGTTGCAGGACATATTTTACATGTACACATCATTGAGGCACCCAAACATGTTTTCGTTGTTGCTGAACTGTTTCAGGAAGTTGCCCCATAGAATAGAAGCATTGAAAGGACTAAATTTGACTTTTTAATCCATTGATAAATAGAACTAAAACTGTGTACGGGAGAGATACATGAAAAGAAAGATCCCAGTGGCCTCGGAGGCACAACCGAACGTTGGCAGCCGTTCTAAGTCTCACAGGATTGTCGTTCTCAAGTACTTCCCCAAGCATTGACCACCCCCGTATTTTTTTATATACTTCACAGTTTTTGGGAGCAAAATAAAAGAAATGGAGGATCACTGTTAACAAATGACACAAATATTATTGTCGAATTAACACCCCCAAACGGAGGAGGGATTCCCTCAGGAATAAAAAGTATTGGCTGGAGGATCATCGAAAAAAAAAGGGGGGGGGGGGGTAAAAATGTATATTATTCTAGAGTTTTCTCTGCTCCGCATCTTCGGCACAGAGCAGAAAGCATGGTCCAGGAAACTATTTTGTTTGCGGAACCACTCCTGCAAGAAATGTCAGAAAGCGCGTTTTCGTGTTGCCAGACGCTCTTGCCGATCCTCATGACGCAACACCAAGCAAGAATAATTTGTGTATCTCGAAGACATGACTTGCACTAACCGCGAGCCTTCTGTAGCGGGCATTTTGCACCATCCTATTTTATTTTCTCAGCGAGATCAAATCGCAATGACAACCAGCATATAGTGCGATGACGTCATTAAAATTAACTGGTGGGTTAATTGGTTATTCATTACAAATTTATAGCACAAAAGACTAGCCCAGGAAGGAACAATGGGACTGTCCTGTCCCCCTGTGCCTTCCTGTCTTAGTCTTTTGCGCTATAATTTTATGGCGATGACGTCACGTCACATGTTAAACAGTTCAGTTTTCTGGTGAAATGCGATGTTCTCAACACTAGCAAAAGTGAATGTCCAAATTGTAAAGTTGTGTAGTATATACAGCGGTCTCGCAATGATATGCGGCAGCCTAATAAAAAGATAGAGCGCGCCTAACTGATAAAATACAGCGTTGTAAAGTGAGGGCCCAAAACAAGTGCACGTAAAACCGACTAAAAGATTAGCCTGCCGAGGCAGTATTTTTGCGAAGTTACGAGCTCGTGCAAACCGATGCCCAAATGTAACTTTTGTTAGAAATATATTGTCTGCCCTTCGCGCTATTCATGTGTAATTAGGAATATTATTTCATGCATCTCTATGCTTTTATTTTTGCAATAAGACGTTGTGAATGGGATTATTTAGAATACTATTTATTTATCTTTTTCACCAGATTTAGTGTATTTGCCTTCAGATCTATTTTGTGAGCACCAACCTTAGTGAGCACAGAGTCCTTTTTTTCATACACCGCGGCCCGGTGTTTCTCACTGCCAAACAACGAAAAAAAGGCCCGTTTCCGCAGACTCAAAAGCTCGCGTATTTTCGAGTATCGGCTTCTCATGTCGGTCTCAAGTGGTTATGTGAACTTCATGCATTCAAATTTATTGATCATAATACAAACATATTTACTGACTGAAGATTTGACAACTAAAATAAATGTCGATCGCCTTAAAGATATACATCATAAGTAAATGCACCCCCAATTGTCTGAAATATATTCGGCAAGTGTTTTCCGACGTTTTTATCTTCGATAAGCACGTCTATAAGTGACTTGGGAGAGCTCTAAACAAATTGCTGAGTTTGAAGCTGATTTAAATACCTATGTGTTCCCGACACATAAATCTGTTTCTTGCGCGTAAATGTGTTCCTGACATATGTGGTCCTGACACAAACTATGATGATTGCGCAAACAGACTGTCAGAAAGTGACTAATTAAGTAGCTGCAATGTAGAGTAGAGTGTAAAATACTAGAAATGAAGCTTGTTAACACCGCAGCTTGGGCTAGTTGGTTTTCCATAATTTGTACTTCACAGCGCATAAACGTCTCTCACTAGCAAGCACTCACTCAATCACAGACAGACAAACATATACACAACGCTGACGCACAACTCTTTGTATTTTGTCTTCGTTTTCGTCTACTTCGTTTTAAAACAAAATCTGGAAATTGTTTTGTCATTTTTTTCTTCTTCTATTAAAACGACTTTGTAAAATAGTCCGCGGTTATCATCTTAAGGTGCAACCCCACCGAGCATGACGTTTTAGTGCTTTTTTGACGACTTATAACTTTCGTTCTATGTATCTTACAATTATAACGTTAATGTCAAATTATATAGCTGTCTTTCAACAATATTTTAATGTCTCGATATTGCGATTATTTTTAGTTGTTAGTTATTTATTCAGCTTTTAATAGACCACAGTCAATAATATTGAAAAAAAATATTTCTCGAGTTATAACGTCCCATTGTCCACGATATTTTACGTGAACGTTTGGTTGGATGTACTTAATTAAAAAGTAAGCAACGAACTGTACATACAATGTATATTTTAAAATAAAAAATAAAGTTTAAAATGGCATTATTTTATGGCGCTATAAAAGCGGAATCACGTCAACTAATCAAAATAACGAGACATTAAATTATGAAGCATCCTTCGATATTACATTTTCCAGAACTTCCATAATGATACATTACACGTTAAAAATGTTATATGACCTCAAACTTTTCCCATTCAGTTACGGCAAATTGTAGTTTCTTAATATAAAGTTCAGATGGCGACACGGGTTCAAGAACTGCTTGATGTGCATTTTCCGTGGTGTGCCGCTTCGAACGCCACGTGAAATACAGAAAAAGCGCCAGATGTCAGGGTGTCAGATGCCTGGATGCGGGCAGTGAGTGAGCCAGAGATGTCAGAACAACGAGCGCGAGGCTGCGGGTGCACCACTGCTACTTTTGCGCGCGTTCTACTGTGCGTCGGTACACATGCCCGACGCGATCCAAATGAAAGGGCGCCATCAAATGCAGTCTGCCATTTCAGATTCCACCCCGTATGCGAAAATATTTTAATGTTTTTATCATTTGCAAAAATCATTTTCGCAATCAAACTATGCTTTTCGGAATGGTTCGACTATATTTTGTTTCAAAAACCACCTCAATGGGTCTTGAGTGGCAGTGATATAAAAACAAAACACAAAAAATTAAATCGTCACAGTGTCTCTGAGCCAACGCCCTGGCCCATGAATCTGTATTTGACGGGTTTAAATATCGGCCGAGGTGCCCGCAATCCGACAGAGGCCAATCTGAGATTTCGGTTGCACGTCAAAAGATCTCCAGTTAGTCAAATTAAACCCGCAATTTGTTTTTTTTTTCTTTGTGGCGTGTTAAGTGATTTTTGTTGGTTTGGCTTGTGAAACCCTAAGATCTGAATATTTGCTTTGATTTACCTTAGTTCGGAGCGCAGCCAACGCTACGGGCTGATTAAGCCACTGCAGCAGCGCCAAGAGCGCGAGGTCAAGCTGTTCGTTCTCTTTCTGGGCCTCTGCGGTCGGGCTAAACTAGAGCCACTAAATAAGCTATGCTTCATACATATCTTGGCGCTTAAAATAATGGTTGTCAGTTATCTGAAGCTTTATCTGAAATCACAATAAACGCTTTTCCGTCCTCCACAAATGTTCAAACAGTCGCGACAAAGCAAAGCAATATTACGTGAGCTTCCTTACACCGAAACTAATGCTGAGGAAGTCGCACTTTTAAATCATGGCGATCGGCAGCTGCGTTTGATTTGTTTTTAATCACCAAGATGGCGGCGCCCACAACAATATCGGGGGAAAAAAGTGCCGATACTCTAAGCGTAGCTCATTTGGTTTAGCTCACAGGCTAAACCCAGAGCCTTTTATACTGGGAGAGTTCGGCGGTTCTTTGATCCAGCCGCCAGTCTGGCAGCACTGATCAAACAGTCTGGCAACTGTGCCCATCGCACTCCGAGTTTCGTTGTCCGCCATGATGTGCCTTGCCGTCTAGCGTGGAGCGAGAGACGACGATGAAAATGATCGTTCTGCGCTCTGCCAGACGTTAGAAGAAAACGAAATGGGGGGCTGCAGTGCCGTTGGGTGCTCGAACAACGCGAAAAAGGGGTTCAGGATGTACCGGTTCCCGCAAGGAAAAGAAAACCGCGCAAGGCACAAGATCTGGGAGACCAAACCAAAAAGGGCTGACTGGAAGCCGACTTCGAGTGCTCGATTGTGCGAGTGCTCGATTGTGCACAAAATGCTTGTTTTTAGACTTTCTCCTTACGCCAACAAAAGCACGAACGGCAAAGCCTACACGCGTATACATCGCATGTCAATGGGGACCCACTCGCCGGGAGGCACATCATGGCGGAAGTGGCGCCCGCTGAGTCCGCTAGACCTAGCGGGCCGTAAGCCACTCCCACCCGCCGAACTCTCCCAGTATAAAAGGCTCTGGCTAAACCTAAAGCCCCTTCATGTTTCAGAAGTAGCGCAAGTTTCGTCGATGTACGAGGCACGTGCAACGTGCAGCCCTTGGGAAGGTCATAGCGGCACAGCGAAGCACTGAGCTAGATTTCAGACGCAATGAATTTTCCAGAAGTGGCGCACGGGACGTGCCTCGAGCATTTTTACAAAAATGAATGGCGCCACTTTTCCCAGGATAGAGTTGCTTTATCTAAACCAAGTGCGGTGGGGGATCGTTGGCCGAGTGTGTTGCGGCACCGCAGATCAGAGCACGTGGAGAAACGATCGAGCGCGAGCTCGTTCAAATCACGGAGCTCACGCTGCAGAACCTGTAGGGACTAAATCTCCTCCATGTGTTTGCGTTGGTCTTTCAAATAACCTCAAAGGTGCCAGTGCACGAGGCCCGTGTGTTGAGCGGCCCTTGGAGGCAAATGGCGGCGCAGCACTATAAATGACTGACCCTTGAAAGCGAATGGCGGCGGAGCACCCGCTCGTGGCACGTATCTTGCGCGTTTCTACAATAATGGTTAGCGGTACTTGTAAAAAACGTCTTTATCTAGGGGCCTTAGCAGAGACCCTGGGTTCAGTCGCCCATCTGCATCCTATAGCGTCATGCGATCGTGTACCACATCATAATGCACGTTAAAGACCTTGAGCTAACAGTTGTACTGCACTTTCTATAACCTTCAACGGGTAACAATTTTCGCCCCTTCGAAACTGCTGCTCTCTAAAAAACTAACGGATAATTTTGAATGCGCCGTTGCATTGAAGTTTTAGTGTGTGTTCGCGTGTTCGCGTTCTTTTTTTCTTTGTCTACATCTTTGATTATGCGGCTCATACTTATGGTGAAACAGACTATAGTTGTCGGACTTCTGGAAAAATATTATATAGCTAAGAAAATGGCACATAAACGCAAAGGACAAAAACACACACACGCACACGCACACACACACATAGGCGCACTTAACAAAAATAATTAAAATAATATAATTGATTATAATTGTGTTTTCAAAGGTTAGAGCGCACCAAAATCTATAAACGCGAGCTCGATGCTTTAGATGGTGCGCTTGTTCACTGGAAGTGTAGTTTAGGGCAGTATATATGCTCGCACTTGTATGTTCCGCTTCGCTAGCAGGATAAAACCAAACACTTTACTGGTAATGTATTTAGTGAAACAAAGCTTACCTTCTGTATACAGGGTGTCACAAAAGAAAATTTACACGGTATTTGTTACCGCAAAAATAAACTAGGCATCGCCGAACGCTCATTCTCCTCCCAAAGGTGGAGCTAGAGGTCACAACCAGATGCCAAAGTTTCAGCCCGATCCGATAACTTAATCAAAAGTTATGAGTGATTTTCTGAAAATTTCAATGAAAAAATGGAGCCCATTTTTGCCCGTTTTCGGTTTCTGGCGCCATAGAGCCCCATGTATTTGAAAACTATGTCGGCCGCCATTTTTTCATTGAAATTTTTAGAAATTCACATATAACTTTTGAATAAGGTATCAGATCGGGCTGAAACTTTGGCATCTGGTTGTGACCTCTAGCTCTACCTTTGGGCGGAGAATGAGCTTTCGGCGATGCCTATTTTATTTTTGCGGTAAAAAAGACCGTGTAAATTTTCTTTTGGGACACCCTGTATGTGCAATGACCTCGGTTTTGGCGTGATTACACGTTTGTTTGTCATTATTGTTTTCGTTTCCCATTGCGATTCAGTTTGTGCTCTTTTGTGTGCTACATGCATTAGAGACCAAGGCAACCCAGGAGCTTTCTATTTCGCGGATTTAAAAAAAAAAATAAAAACCTATGCAATTTTCCACGTGTGCCACAATCAATACAAAATATTCTAAGCTTCACATGTGACTGCTTGCCTGAGTAAACATTGTTGTTTGTCAACAAAAAGTGCGATTGTATGAAATCACGTGGGAAAAAACTCGTTCTAAGCACGCGACTGTTGGCATGCAGTGAATACTCATAATCGGCGCCGAGATGATTGGTAGCTGTCAGCAGGTGGAGTTTTTCTGTCAACCCAGAGTTAGAATGTTTCCTTCTTTCTGTTGTAAGCAATCAGGAGACAACTTACACCAAATTTGAGGGTAATAAAGTACCATGAGCATTCAAACATAACGGCCTAAGCAGTATATGTGTGCAAGCTTTAGCTTTTGATGCACCTTTACTTTCGATACGCTCAACGCTAGTGTAAAACGTAGGGCTGTTTTATTCTTAATCAGCGTATCATGTGCGTGCTTACAGTATATTTTATACAACGTCAAACTCTACCCTTTTGCATCTTTTTAATTTTTGCGCTTCCCCACTTGCGCGCATAAATCACCAAATTAAGACTGGCAATGAATGTCAAAAAAAAATAAATTTACAGGGTTTTTTCACCTCAAAAATAAACTACGCAACGCCTAACGCTCATTCTCCGCCCAAAGGTAGCGTTAGGTCACAACCAGATGCCAAACTTTCATCCCGAACGGACACCTTATTCAAAAGTTAAGGAATTTTCTGAAAAATTCAATGGGAAAATGGAGCCCATTTTTGCCCGTTTTCGGTTTCTGGTGCCATAGAGCCCCATGTATTCGACAACTCCGTCGGCCGCTGTTTTCCTATTGAACTTTTCCAGAAAATCACTTATAACTTTTGAATAAGGTAACAGATCGGGCTGAAACTTTGACATCTGGATGTGACCTCTAGCGCTACCTTAGGGCGGAGAATGAGCGTTCGGCAATGCCTAGTCTATTTTTGAGGTAAAAAAAAAAAAACTGCAATATTTTGTTTTGTGACGCCCTGTACATTGCTTAAACTATACTCCATTTGACCTTATGTTGTGCCGCAGCGAAGGCTAGAAGCGCGAGCTCATAGCGTTGGCAGCTGCCCTTGGTGCACGAGAGCTTGTGCCGCCGAGGTGTGCCATAGAGCAAGGTGCTCGCGCTTGTAGCCTTTCCTGCGGTACAACGCAAGGTGAAACAGAGTATATGTGCAAAAGCTATCCACAAACTCAGAATGCTTGCCTGGCTATATGCTGTTTCACCTTATGATGTACCGCAGGAAAGGCTATAGGCGCGAGCTCCTTGCTCTAGGGCACATCTCGGCGGCACAAGCCCTCGTGCATTAAGGGCAGCCGCCAACGCTATGAGCTCGCGCTTCTAGCCTTCGCTGCGGTTCAGCATAAGGTGAAACGGAGTATGGTTATTGCATTTATCACTGAGATCGTATTAAAATTAATTCTTATCATTTATTGCTGTGAGTTGATTTTTAACCTCGGCATGTTTTTTATTATGACTCCCGCACCTGTCCTACTTTGGGTTTACCAAACGCAACATCTAAACCTGAGAGTCAATTTTTTGTGTTTTTCAGTCTCGTGGTTCTGGTCAAAATAAACACCCAGCTACCTAAATGAGACAGCTGACCGCCCAAAAAATTGTTGATTTATTTTTTTTTATTTTTTAGGTAGTCAATTCCTCAAGCTAGAATTTTGGAAACCCAAGTCTATCATCACGCTTTCCAGGAAGTCCACAAAGAGTCAAACACATGCACGACAAAAGGGCCGGCCCGTCATATTGCCGCCCGCAGAGCCGAGAAAGCAACGCTCGGTCACGGACTTCTCGAAGATCGCGTTCATTCTTGCACCGGACGCAATTTTCGCCCTGTTGTGTTGTTCTCGAAAGTGCCAGTTCATCCTCGCCCGGAGCGCGCGACGCTCGAACCTTCTTTGCTGAACTTTCGAGATAATGACGCCTTGTAGATAAGTAGCAGCCAGCGACCTTGTCGAGTCCGTCTCGCTCTTGCTCTCTGTTACGTTGCCGAATCGCCGCCTGCTTTTCTGCTGCCTCGACGCTCTTTCTTTACTTTTTTTGTTTGGAACAAGTTCGCCGAATAAACCTTTATTTTTCAGTTCACTGTTCGTCCTCTTGTTACCTTCATTCGTTTCAATATAAATCTGATCACATTGAAATATGTGTAATAGGCCTCTGAAATCTCCGATAACGGCGCACAGGCAATTTTATATCTTTCAACGCGTCGGTGGTTTTGTTGTGCATGTGTCTCGCCATTTGCCTAAGGACGATTTTCGCGTTTTGTTCTGCCCACATTTGCTGGAGACGTGAGCTCGAAGCGCAGCCGTGCGCGTTCCAAAGAAAGCTCGTGCGGAGAAAAACAAGCAAAGGACCAGGGATGTCAAAGTCAGGATCTAGAAAAAGACCACACTGAATCGAAGCGCCAACACACACGGTTTCTCGCATTGATGTACAGGCCTGGAAGGCGATCTCACCGCCATCTGTTGGTTCAGAATCACACTAACCAAGGGTGGGGTTGCACCTTAAGGTTAGATAAGCCAATTCTTTTGCCGATAAGGTGAGAGATGGGCTGCTCACACATCCATCGTCAAGCCTGTCAATATGCTTTGCCTCAATGATCTCTCTTGTTAGCTGGTTGTTGCTTCGGTCAAGCACGGTACAGCTACGTAGTTGTGCCGCACACCCGCAATCCCGGCAGTGCAGACCTAAATGTCCTGAATGAGCTCTAGGGATGTTATTCTGGTGTTCGCGAAGTCGATCATTCAGGCACCGTCAAGTCTGTCCGATGTAGCGTTTCCCACACTAGAGAGGAATAGAGAACAAGACCTTTTCGGTGCACTGGACAAAGCTGGTCTTGTGCTTCTTAGTGCAGCTCTCTGATCGGCTCGAAGAAGCGTTCACTTTCTTGCACAAGCTGGAGAGCTTGTTCGGAGCTGAGAATACCACCTCAACATTGACCTTTTTCGCTACTTGTTTTCAGTCCATGGGGAAAGTTGTGAATATAAGGCACAACAATGGGCCTCGTTGACCTGTCTCTTGATGGACGTTGAGTGACCTCCCGTCCTTTTATATGTTTTAGGAGGTTTTCTGCATTTGACGTTAATAAGACACTGGGGTATCCTGCTGCTGTTAACCGAGAGATTTGAGCATCGAAGTTTGTTTTGATCAAATATTCGCATGATTTGTTAAGAGAGTTTTTGAGACATAGATTCACGATGCCTCTTTTGACCAGTTTTGAGTGAGCAGAGTTGAAGTGAAGTAGCTGCTTTTTCCCCGCGGCTCATATGACCAGCATACGTGATCACTCGATAAAAATAGTCTTAAATCCAGGAATCTGATGGATTTCATGACTGGAAGCTCGTGGGTAAGCTCCAACGGATTCATGCAGCCTTTGAATATGGATAGTACGTGGGCCAACGTCGTTGGGAACTTCCAAGTCTCCACTGCTAGGAAGATCAAATAATCATCTACGTATCTAAATATTTTCACTATGTTTGAGGTGTCTAAGGTTCTTTAAGGTCGCTGAGTATCGGGGCGATGCACGACCCTATGCATACGCCCTTTTTTTGCAGGTATGTTTTTCCTTCCCACGTGGCAAAAGTGGATTGCAGACACAGGGAAATTAAGTCGATGAACTTGTCTTGGGCGATCCCCGCAGCGTTCTGGAAGGCGATGGTACCAAAGGAGTCTATGCTTTCTTCAATGCACTGTAAAAGACGGTCTTGTGGCGGCGAGTAGTAGAGGTCTTTGATGTCGATTGAAAACGCGTTCAGGTTGTTGTCACCATTCTCTATTAAGAACCTTTTTACTTCGTTTGAGCTCCTAATTAAATAAGGATCGTCAATCGTGAGAATGTTTAGCCTTTCTTGGAGGAATAATGCGACCGACTTCTGCCAGGATCCTTTTTCTGAAACAATAACTCTGAGTGGGCAATCGGTTTTGTGTGTTTTTGCACTAAAAATAATTCCAGGCTTAAACGTTTGCTGCGGTTTATGTAGGAGCAAAGCGTTTTTAATTCCAGTGACTGACAAAGGTTTTTAACTTTGGACCGGAGGTCACTCAACCTCCACCAAGAGACAGGTCAACGAGGCCCATTGTTGTGCCTTATATTCACAACTTCTCCCATGGACTGAAAAAAGTAGCGAAAAAAGTCAATGTTGAGGTGGTATTCTCAGCTCCGAACAAGCTCTCCAGCTTGTGCAAGAAAGTGAACGCTTCTTCGAGCCGATCCGAGAGCTGCACTAAGAAGCACAAGGCCAGCTTTGTCCAGTGCACCGAAAAGGTCGTGTACTCCATTCCTCTCTCCTGTGGGAAACGCTACATCGGCCAGACTGGACGGTGCCTGAATGATCGACTTCGCGAACACCAGAATAACATCACTAGAGCCAATTCAGGACATTTAGGTCTGCACTGCCGGGATTGCGGGTGTGCGGGACAACTACGTAGCTGTACCGTGCTTGACCGAAGCAACAACCAGCTAACAAGAGAGATCATTGAGGCAAAGCATATTGCCAGGCTTGACGATGGATGTGTGAGCAGCCCATCTCTCACCTTATCGGCAAAAGAATTGGCTTATCTAACCTTAAGATGATAACCGCGGACTATTTTACAAAGTCGTTTTAATACAAGAAGAAAAAAAAATGACAAAACAATTTCCAGATTTTGTTTTAAAACGATGTAGACGAAAAGGAAGACAAGATACAAAGAGTTGTGAGTCAGCGCTTTGTGTATGTTTTTCTGTCTGTGATTGAGTGAGTGCTTGCTAGTGTGAGACCTTAATGCGCTGTGAAGTACAAATTATAAAATACAACTTTTGTATTTTTAAAGAAATCACAAATTCGCAAAGGTGATGCTTACATGCAAATTGAATTGACCGGCATTTTGTCAAGAACAATGTTCACTTGGGTAGGCGCTATTTTAGGACATATTGGATTTGAGTACGAAGGTGCGTATAGATTAGAGTGAACAAAGTTGATCACTCTTTTCTGCATGATTATTCACCTACGTCACGGTGCTGAGTGTAAACAATGTTGGTCACGAAAACAAACGCTGTGATTGCCGCTCAGTGTCTCTATAAAAGGTAGAATAAGAGGACTTGTCCTAAAACTTTCGTGGCATTTCGAAAATAGTTTTGCTTTTGGCTCAGCTGCGCCGTCATCATATATAATGTGAAACGTATTTCCTAAACTAGATTTCGCGATATGTATGGCGAGGAGGGGTCAATTCCATGATTTTATGCACTTTAATTAATTCCTAAGTTCATGAGACCAACTAGGGTTCAACTTTTAATACTGCAACGCAAATTTGTACTAATCACGGGGATTTTAGGCAACCTACCAGACTGATGACCTTTTGATTCAGGTAAAATATATGCGACTAAGTTAAAGAAATGAATGAGTCATATAAACACGACGTTTCTCAATGTCAATTTAGCTTTTCATTTGCTGTTTCGTCGAAATCAAATAACGCAATTTCTTATTTTCGATACTTGAAAATAAAAGTGGATTGGTACGAATAATAATAAAAAAACTATATAGTTACTCGTTTCACGGTTGAAACAGTGTCTATTGCCAAAAGAACGCGGAAAATATATTCGCAATTTAGCGGTTCAAACCGGTTCGAACCGTTAGTTTTGCTTCAAGGAACTGGACCGGGATTGAACCGAAAGGACTATGTACTAAGTGCGGACTATACAACGGGCGCGGACTATAGACCGAAAAATACGGTACATTATTGCTTGATCATTTTTAGAAACCATACTACATTCTTACAAAAAACGAAGAAAGCAGAAATAACTAAACTCTGATTAAACATAATGTAGGGAGTCCTAGAGATTCATCCATCAACTATCGTTTCCTAAAAGCATTGGATGACCATACGCAAATTAATTATTCGATTATACATTTTAGTACTAAAGAAATATCCCACCTACACATGCGCGTGCCAGAGATGTTTCAAATTCGCGGCGTCGTTTGCAGGTGTTAGTTATCTGTAATCATATACTTATGTTGTACGGTTACACAAATACGCGCTTGCTAGTAATATAATGGTACGTGCACATTTATGTTGTAATCGTGTTGAAACCAATATTAGTGATACAAGCGTTCGATTTGTTCTTTGTGTATGAGCGTTCATCGAAGGGTACACATTCATTATAGACGAGCACCATTACTTTGCTTGATTTAAAGTGGGGCAATGCCTGATTTTTACAGTCGACAAGATAGGAATGCCTAAATCTAAGTAAGTGCCCTATTTAGTTGGCCCTAGCTGCCATGCGTCTACTCGTAATATTGGGAAAAATATTAAGAAATGTTTTGTTTTGATGATTGCAGGTCCTAGAAGAATACGTAGGAAAGCTGGCTTTATTTTGTACAATACAATGATAGTTGTGTCGTGTTTACTCGTGTCTACCCTGTCAGAGTATCTGTATAGTTGCGGCCGCTCAATTCATGACTTTTTCAAACAAAATAGACTAGCTATTTTTTATAAAGCTGGCCGTTCGTCGTACATGTAGTATGTGTTACGTTAGACATGTATAAGCCCAAGCTGTAGGGAAGGATGCGTTGGCTTATATTAAATACACATGGTTCGCCTTATACCTGTCACAAACCACCCAAGCAGCACGGATTATGGCCAAGCAATGGCCAATGTCTGGCGATGGTCTTTTGGCCAGTGGCCAGAGAGTGTCCATTCATTGGCCAATGCTTGGCCGATGGCAGATGGCCAGTGGCCATTGGCCAGTAGCCAGATAAAGGCCAGTCACCGGCCAGTCTCTGGCCGCTGTCTGGCCTCTTGGCCAAGGACCATTGCCAGTCATTGGCCGATGACTGGCCAACTCTGTGCTGCTTGGGCAATTAGCGTTATAAAAGTTCAAAGCCGAATGGCGTTTTGCGTACCAGGCTAGCTTCTGCACGAAAGGCGCATATGTGCCCGACTTGTCATTTATGCGCAGCACGCAGATATGACTCACATAAATGAAGGAGCAGTCATGTTCCATTCAAATTTCTTTTTTACTGCAGAAGCCGAACTTCGTCCATGCTCCCTTGGTGGAAGGGGTTGCCATGTGACCACACATACCAAGACGCGGTCCCTCATCAACGCTCAAG
Source organism: Ixodes persulcatus (assembly GCA_013358835.2). NCBI lineage: Eukaryota > Metazoa > Arthropoda > Arachnida > Ixodida > Ixodidae > Ixodes > Ixodes persulcatus. Next base: position 28,014 of record JABSTQ010003549.1, read on the forward strand.
ACCTGACGCACACGGATTGGCGGCTCCTTTCGCTCCGTTCCGGGCGCCCACAAGGTGACATCCGTACAGTGTATTCACATCATTATCAAGTATACCTTAAAAAGTACACATCACTGATTGCATCCAAGTGGTGTTCTAACCCTTTCTATGAACACGTCAAAACCGCCGTGGATCAGCTGTCATTACAATAGCCTTGGCAGATGCGCACCCCAATTTAAACCTTATTCCTGGAAACCGACTTCGTCAAGCATGCCGGTGAAATTGTTTCAAATTGAATAAGAGATCTACTTTTCAAGCACCACCACCACCTCTGGCTCGTGATGCCCCTTCTGAGCAAGATGACCCCGATGCAGCCCTTGAGAGCGTCAACGAGGCCCTCGCAGCCGTTGGAGAGAGGGCGAACAAGCCGCGAGACATACGCCCAAAAGAAGGGTAGAAAACTTGAATCTTTGCCGAAAGAAGAATTTATACATCTTTGGGTGTACAGCAGAAACGAACTTCTCAGCCGAACCAGGATGAAGATTTTGTTTTGAGTGACTACGTGTCACTCGTACAAGATGTAAAAAACAAGTTTGAGCTGGAGAAAAATAGAGAGAAAAAATTACAACTTCTAACATTGGCCCCACCCTCTTGGTCTCGCGAAAAGATTATGAACTTCTTTGGAGCATCGGAACGACAAGCGCGTCAAGCCGTAAAGGTCAGGTCAGAATCAGGAATATTGGGCACCGTGCCAAAAAGAAGAGGCCGCCCGGTCAGCGAAGAAGTCAAGGCCTCCATCATGGAGTTCTATCAGGACGACGCTGTCTCGTACTGCCTACCGGGAAAAAAGGACGTGCTGCGTGGTCGCCAAAAGCGTCTGTTGTTGCTCAACTTGAAAGAAATGCACGAGGAATGGAAAAAAAGCTGTCATTTCAGGTGCGGCTTTTCAACATTCGCAAGTCTGCGGCCTTCACATTGTGTCCTAGTAGGGGGGAGCGGCACTCACACAGTTTGCGTGTGCATGCAACACCAAACTTTTAAGCTCATGCTTCATGCTACAGGATTAGACGAAAGCACCGAAGAACTTCTATCCACTACAGTATGTGATCTACACAATGAAGAGTGCATGCTTGACAGGTGTGCCAAATGCCCAAGTACCGATTTTGCTGATACTTTGCTACGCAGCACTCCACTTCTTGACCCGGAAGAAACGGATTACGTCCATGTGCAACAGTGGGTTAGCGGGGTGCGTTGCCAACTGGAAACCATTGTTCTGACACCAGATGAGTTCCGCGAAAAATTCTTAGATATGCTGAAGGCACTGAAGGCTCACCACTTTGTGAGCAAACAACAGGCACGATACTTGAGGGAGCGCAAAGCAAACATAGGCAAACACGAGGCAATAGTACTCATGGACTTCGCTGAAAATTATAGTTTCATCGTGCAGGACGCCCCGCAATCCTGTCACTGGGTGAATACTCAGGCATGAGTACACCCCGTTGTTATTTACTTTCGCAAACAAGAAGCCACCACCCAAGAGATTTCTATAAAATCATTCAGTTTTATTTCTGACTGCCTAGAACACGACACGGTGGCAGTTTCTGTATTTCAGAGTGAAGTAATTAATATATTGAAGCGAGACCGTCCGCAAATTAGAAAAATTCACTACTTTTCAGATGGTGCGTCCTCTCACTACAAGAATAAAAAACTTTGCAAACCTCTGTCAACACGAAAATGATTTCGGCATTTCCGCTGACTGGAAATTTTTCGCAACGTCCCACGGGAAGAGTGCTTGTGACGGAGTCGGGGGTACAGTGAAGCATCTGGCAGCAAGGGCCAGTCTTCAAAGTCTCTTCGAGAACCGAATCATGACCCCCCAGCAGCTGTTTACCTGGGCCAAAAATAACATCGGAGGCATAACAATACTTTGGGTGCCGAAAGAAATGGTTGAAGAAAAACGAGCTCGACTCACTTCAAGATTTAGCTCAGCGGTCCCCGTGAAAGGGACAAGAAGTTACCATCACTTTAAGCCTGTGTCACCATCTACGCTACGTGCTGGACTTACGTCCTATTCAGCAACGCAAGAATTTTCATTTCAAAGCCGATTTGAACACAAACGACGCGTGAGCCTTCAACGGCGCGCATTCGTCAACACCACATCGCCTCGTCGTTTGAGATTGCCCGTTCACGGGTCTTTTGTGCTGCTGTTTACATCTGTCCTGACGTTAACAACAGAGAGTGATCGCGTTGTGGATGTAGGAAACAGCTAGCTTACTAATGGATGCTCTGAACCATTAGCGCTAAGGATCTCCTGACATAAAGACACAGGAAGATCACAGGAGGACATCGCCGCGTAAAACGGTCCAAATGGGAAAAGCCATAAAGCAACATGAGTGAAAAACAGCCCCTTTTCACCAAGATGTACCCGGCAACTCAAGGTCCTGCTCCCTACCTGCGTGGGCACACCAGTTACACCGTCGCACGCTTCGCCGGGCTCGACGGTGCCGTGCTGTGCAGAGAAGAGGCGCAAGAAACAACGCCAGGTGGCGACGTAAAAGCTCAACTTCAAAATGTTTTTTTTTTCGTATTTAGAACAAAATTATTTTAATTAAACTTTCAAGAACAAAAGGCAATAAACTTTTCTGTAAAAGTCACCATGTTTCGCATTTTTCTTTCGACCACCTCAAGGCAGAATTGACGGCTCTTTAAACGGCAGAACAAAATTTTGCACAAAATAAGTTGTTTTTTCTGCAAGATATTTAGTTGTACTGCCCGAAACTTTTTTTTTGTGCAGTATATTCACAAGGTTGCCAATAAGAATTTTTAATCACCTGCAGCAACAAGATAATTTGTAGGCAAACTATCAAAAAGGCTAAAATTCTCATATATTACTTTTTTTTTAAATTGCTTCAACCGAATATCCATGATCCTTATTACACAACAATCAAAATACCATGTGGTTTTAAGGAAAAAATAGTCCACTGTTCTATAAAAATATCTTAATTTTCATCAATTAATAAATGACTCCTAGTTTCACTCCTTTTTACGAGTTCAAACCGCCATCACCCCATGAAATTTGTTTCTCGTCAAAAAAATATTTTAGAGAAGCACCACAAACATTATGGTGAAGAACCATTAATTTTATTTTAGGAATCGGAGGTCGCCGTAGGACCTTTGGCATGGCATGAAGAAGTCCACGTCAGCTAATGCCGCCCGTCGATTAGGCATCGCGTTTCGGAGTGTGAGGAGCCGCCCTCGGGTACGAAGGGCACAACGGGCCTGCTATGGCGACGCACTGGCGGCACCTCCGATTAGTACACGATACCCGCCGTTTCTTCCCTTACAGCCAGAAAAGAGGGACGAGGGGAAGCGGGCAGAAAACTCCGTTGTTTCTTTGGACCTAATCGGTTCGGCTATCGTCGCAGGTGGCGTGCTGTGCGGCGAAGAGGCGTTAAGAAGCGACGCCGGGTAGTGGTGCGAGAGTTCAAGTTCAAAAATTGTTTTCTCGCTTTAAACAAAAATTACTCTGATTAAACTTTCAGAATCAAAAGACGATCAATCGTTCTTCCAAACCCACTATATTTTGTATTTTTACTTAGATCAGCTCAGGGTGGAATAAACGGCTGTTTATGCGTCAAAACGCATTTTTTGGATGGCAGCCAGTAAAAAGTTATATTAGGTCTCGGGAGCAATTATATATTTTTTAATAAAATGATAAAAATGTTTATTTTTGAATAAAATTGTATTTTTAAAAAAAATATTTAAATTAAACAAAACTGCACAAACCCAACCACATTGTAAGTCGACAACCGTGCAAATTTAAGAAAAAAAATATTGTTGGGTGTTTCATAAAAGAGCTGATTTTTCGTAAATTATTGAGTGATGCCTAGTTTCACGCTCTTTTCAAAAATTAAAATCGCGCTCACGTCATCACACAGTTTTTTTCGTCAAAACTATTTTAGGGTATGGCTACGGACATTGTGGCCGAAGCCCATGACTTTTTGTTTAGAAATCAGAGGTGGTCGATCGCAACGTATGGGACGTTTCACGTGGAATGGCCCTAATGGACTGTGTTCGGCTTTCCTTTTTGTTCTGGTAGTGACGTACTTTTCAAGGAACTCTACAACTACAGGGTGTCCCAAAAGAGAATTTACACGGTCTTTTTTACCGCAAAAATAAACTAGGCATCGCCGAACGCTCATTCTCCGCCCAATGGTAGCGCTAGAGGTCACAACCAGATGCCAAAGTTTCAGCCCGATCCTATAACTTAATCAAAAGTTATAACGGATTTTCTGAAACTTTCAATGCGAAAATGGCTGCCGACGGAGTTTTCGAACACATGGGGCTCTTTGGAACCCGAAACCGAAAACGGGCAAAAATGGGCTCCATTTTCCGATTGAAATTTTCAGAAGATCACTTATAACTTTTGATTAAGTTATCGGATCGGGCTGAAAATTTGGCATCTGGTTGTGACCTCTAGCTCTACCTTTGAGCGGAGAATGAGCGTTCAGCGATGCCTTGTTTATATTTGTGGTAAGAAAGACCACGTAAATTTTCTTTTGCTACACCCTGTAGTTTCGTAAATAAATGCCAAAGGTGATCAATATGTGATGTGTGACCTTCATTCAAAACTTTAAACCCGTCAAAGGCCAATTCTGTAGTTTATTGAGCTCATCCTTATCATCCGCTCTATTGAAGTCTTTGTAGGTAACGACTGTACGTTCTCTAACCAGTTGAATTTTAATTGGGAGAAACATGTACACCATGGAATGACCAGAGATTCGAGCCATTACCTTGCAACTGTGTGAAGTTCGCAACAATGGGTTGTTGACAAAAAGTAAGTCCAATATTGCACTCGATTGACCTTAAATCCGTGAAGAGTCCTCAACAAGCTACGTAAGGTAATTGTAAAAAAAATAAGGTCCAACATTGGAGTCGAGATTGCGGATTCCCCGTGTGCCGATACAAAGCCATTTCAGTCATTGTCACCGAAATTCAAGTCGCCTGCAACAATAGCTGTCTTGGAGTGAACCGCGAATTTAGCAAACGTTTCACCCAACTCCCTCGCGAACTCTATTCTCATACCAGGTGGTCTGTATTTCACCCCAAGAATTACTTCCGCCTTACCCACTTTAATTTTGCACCATTTGTCCTCTATATTAAAGGTACCTTGAATGTCAGGGCAAACCAAGGTGTCCTTGATAACAATAGCCACCTTACCCCCCTAGTCGTTCGATCATTTCGGAAAGTCTTGTATCCCGGAGGAATGACTGGGCAATCAAAACGAAGGAGTCAACCATGTTACAGTTTTCATTACATCAGGATTATGCTCTATCAAGATGTGCTCAAGACCGACAATTTTATTCATAATGCTTCGTGCAAGTCGCCCATTTTGGTAGCCCTTGTTTTTCCGCCCGCCTCAAATTTTCGTTGGCTTTAAAAAGTGAGAAATCAAGCTTTGCTAAAAAAAATTTAATATGTTACTCTTGAAGTCATTAAGAATGTTCGATTGATATTCGGTGAATGGAGACCGCCATATTCTACAAAACGACAGTGAAGAAACGTCTCGCAATCGCCTTTTCTATCGGGCGGATCGAGTGCGGGCTTACTGAGCCGGCTATAGTTCGGATCTCTTCACACAAATTGGCGTGAGTCTACCAAGCTATAGTCCCTACATAGAAGCTTTTAAAAGTTCAGAATACTTTCTCTAGAAATTAAAAAAAAAAAAAGAAAAACTGGAAGCTCGGGTTCAACAGCCGGCGATATGGCAGCGGTAGACGCAGTTGACGATATTTTCAACATGGCCGTCAGAGCATCTGGGCTACATCTGCGTCATTCGTTGCGAAAATTAAAGACTGCCGGAATGGTTTTCAACGAGATCATTGGTGTTTTCGGGTCTTTTACACGTCAGAGCCTGTATTCCTGAACAAAAAAGTCGGGTAGGCTGTACCAGAAACGTAACCGCAGTGGGATGGATACGTGAAACGTCTTGTTCGTTCTACAGAGGGTGTACGGGCCTTAAGGTACACGAATGACGTACCCAACTCGATTAGGATTCATTTGAATCGTACTGCAGCCAACTCCCAGCGCCATTGGTGTTTGGGCGCACTCGTAATCTGCTCTGACTGTAGTCCCTCACACGGGCTGTTGGGTGTACCCGGGATGTTCCTGGTGAGCGCGAGTGGGCTGGTCTCGTAGTCGACATTCATTGCAGTCGCAGACACCCCTTCTGATGGCGCCCCAGACTGCACTGCGCCACTCGAGCCCGCCGGACTCGTAGATAAATGGGGCTCCAGCGCTTGCCACACTCTACTGCGCTTGCGGTCCTTACGGAGACGGACACGTTTCGCCGTGGTCAAGGGGGGTGCGCGAGGATTGACATCCCTTTGTCTTGCTCTCCGAATCTCTTCACGCAATTTCTGGACACTAAGTGTTTGTTTGTTTGTCTGTTTGTTTGTTTATTTTGAGTGCCCAAAAACAGCCAAAGCCTATACATTGGTGCACTTGTTAGTAACACTTCAGATAGCACATAAACGCAAACAAGAAAAGTATGGTCGCCTCACACACCTCTAAAGGAAAAACACAGGAATTGAATAGTTGCAAAGCATGAACATTATTTCAATACATGAAGCAAGCACTTCCTAAAATGAGGTTGGTTAGGGTTGAAAATGTCAATGCCGTCTGATTCCAGATGATTGAAGTAGTTTTGCAGTCGACCCGAGGGTGACGTGAAATCGCTGTAATTGACGTGGAAAGTGCGACTAGAACGAACATTTCTACCGGGTATATGATAGTTAATAGATGTGATCAGAGAGCTAATATCGTGATTAGAATGTATGCATTTAAACAAGAATAAAAGGTCGCTTGAGCATTGTCTTGATGCAAGGTTAGTGATTTGCAATTGTCTAAGCACTTCGTTGTAATCATATAGATCATGTGATGGGGATGTAAAATGATAAGTTCTGGCAAATCTTTTCTGTTCGCGTTCCACATTATTGGAAGCTGTAGCACTAAGGCTGTTCCAAATCACAGTGCAGAAGTCATGTTTTGGAAGAACTATGTTTCGATAAAGTACGTAGAAAAGGTAAACACTTGAAAGACACTTACTAAATCTTGAAATTACACCGAGAAGACGAAAACAAGAGCTCACAACGTATGTCGCGTGCGAGTTAAAGTTGAGTTTGGAGTGTAGCATCACTCCCAGATATTTCACACTCGTAACTCGAGTAATCGACGAATTTTCTTAGTAGTACAGAAAGTGAGTTGGATTAGTCTTACGCGTGAAAGATATTACATTTGTTTTTCCAATGTTAAGATCAAGCCCGTTATCTTTACACCATAGACAGATAGCGTTGATATCTTCCTGCAGTAGAGCACAATCATTTCATGACGAAATATTTTTATAGATCTTGAAGTCATCAGCGAACTGCAAGAGGCTCGAATGGCGAATGATGTCTTGGACATCTTTAACAAATATATTAAAAAGAAGAGGTCCCAGATTGGAACCCTTGGGTACACCAGATGGCACAGGAAAAAAACAAGACCTAACATTTGCGTAGCCGACACAGTTTTCTCTTGCAGAAAGATAACTTTCAAACCAAGAACAGTACTCGTCACTGAGACCAGAAACAGAAAGTTTGTGTAACAGTAACTTGTGGTTTACACGATCAAATGCCTTGCTACAATCAAAATACACTGCGTCAACATGCTCTCGAGAACAGACTCTGGGGGCAACATCATTTAAAAAACACGTAAGATTTGTTTCAACAGACCTGCCGCTCAAAAAACCATGTTGAACTTCGGGTATTAAGTGCTTAAAACAGTATGTTAGATGCTTATGAATGATTTTTTTCGAATACCTTCGAAAATACGGAAAGCAATGATATCGGTCTATAGTTTGTGATATTCGTTGAGGTGCCTGATTTAGGAAGAGGGATTACCAAGCCTTTTTTCCAGGCGGTCGGAAAGATAGACTGCTCCAGCGACATAGAAAATATGTGGTGTAGAATGGGAGCCAGTATGTCGACACACCCCTTAACTATAAAATTCGGTATGCCATCAAGGCCACAAGATTTTTTAGATGGGAGCTGATGAATTGCCCAAACAACGTCGGCAAGGTCAATTGTCGGAGCAGGAAAATGGTTATGAGTAGTTAGTAAAATCTCTGTGTTTTCGACACTGACTGATGAATAGGTGGACAGGAAAAACTTTGCGAATTGATTGCATATCTTATCAGGATCAGAAGAATATGCTCCGTCAATCATAAGTGAAGCTGGACTCGACCTATCTCGAGTATGCTTTTTAACCAATCGCCAAAAATCCTGGGGACGCTGGGAAACACTTCCTTCGACTTGTCTACGATAAGCCTCTTTATCGCGCTTATACAATTCTTTAACCGTGGCTCGGCATATTTTAAACCTGTCATAAACTTCGTTGCTGTTAGTAGTGCGGTAAAGACGGTGCAAATTTAACTTTTTGCGCATTACGCGTTTTAATTCGCGAGAGAACCAGGGGGAATATCTGTTTGATCGATCAGTTTGTTTACGAGGTATAAAGCTGTGCATGCCGGTCATCAAAATATTGGTCAAAGCAGTGACCGCCTCGTCAATCGAGTGTAAACGAAGGACGTCGTCCCACGCGTACGCAGCAAGGAAAAGATAAAAGTCAAGATATGAGCCGTTGGCGTAATCAAACCGATATATGTTTTTGTGTTTCACGGACGAGACTAGCACGTCTACTTTAACGGAAAATGGAACATGCCATATATCGGCGGAAACAATTGGATTGCTCACTATTGCAATATTGTAAGTTTCAAGATTAGTAAAAAGAACGTCCAGAGCGTTTCCACATACGTTTCAAGGAACTTCGCCGCGGTAAAGATCGTTGTAGTGAACAAAATTTAAGAGCTGATTTCCTTTACGACAGCTTGACTCTGAAGCTTCGCTCGACCACCACGTACCAGGTACATTAAAATCGCCAACAATGATCACGTTAAAGTTGGCGGGGTCGAGTTTTTCTGATAAACTGATCAGAACCTGCTCTAATTCCTTGGAATCGAGAGACGGGGGTATATAATAATTTCCTATTAAAAGATTTTTGGGTCCGCCAGTTTTCACTTCAAGCCAAACACATTCTTCATAGCTTTCAAGATCCAAGCGACGAACTGCCGTAATGTTGTTGCGTATGGCTGTGAGTACACCACCACCGTATTTATGTCCGGTAACTCCGTAATTGCGGTCGCGGCGAAATGTGGAGTAGCTGTCACAAAAATATTCATAAGATGAGATGTCACTTAGTAGCCAAGTTTCTGTAATACAATACACGTCGTAGTCTGAAAGCGCTACCCCCTCAGAGAACGTATCGGCTTTAGTGCGAAGGCCCCTTACGTTTTGGTAGTAGATTGATAAAGTTTTAAGCTTCTCCCGTGTCTGCATTAGCAAGTTCGTCGGTTCTTAGTACACCACGAAACTGACGAAAAAGACACCCCTCAGGCCACACTAGTGGGTCGTTAATAATATCAAACGTGTCAGCACTTACTGCGCGGGGGCTCCATAGCCTAGCAACCTTCGAATATCTCCAAGAAATTACAATTGTAAGACTTATAACTCCTGATGAGCACTGGTATGAGTTCGATCGATCATACCCACAATGGCAGAGTGAGCTCTCTCAAACGCGACCACTCCGGCCCGTATTGACATACGTAATGCCGAGCTACCCCTCTGTGAACGCCGGGCGCGTGAAATTTAGCTACGACGCGACGGCGTCATCTGTGCGCGCGACACGTGCGTGATCGAGTAATGACTTGCTTCCTCTATCCAGTGACTTTATAGTTTCCTCTCAACGAGGTAGAGGGGCCTAGAGTGATAAACCGGAAGTTCGGAAGTGGCACCCACCCGGTTGCCGCCATGTTGTACGCAAAAGTGACCCCTCGTCACGTCACCTGACAAGAGCAGTGACGTCATCGGTAAGATGGCAGCGCCCAGAGCTGGCGGAGGCGAGTTTGTTCGGTGCGCGGTAGCCTGCGGTAGCCGTGATGTGCAGCTGCTTTCCGACGACTTCGGGCTTTTTCGTGCTCGCTGACGCAGGTATAATGTGAAAACATGAAGGAATGAGACTTTATACCCTTTTTGCGCAAGATCGCTCTTGATCATCTGGATATTAACGCCTGTGAGACAGCATCAGCCGTATCGCCGTACCGGTGCTCGGATTCCCGGATGTGTTCGAGGATCGATAGAACTTCAAGTGCTTTCAGCATGAAATGTTCGCATTCTCTTAGCTTTGTTTGAACGTTGGAATGTCTGAGAATCGACGCGAAATGTATGCGTCGGACGTAGGGCCTAGGGGAATTCGTTTCAGCCCTAGGTAATTGCATAATCACAGCAACTTTTAGCGAGGAAGCTCCTGCGATCTTTACGTTTTGTACTTATCAACATTTTACGATATAACTTCTAGCATAAAATATTCGCATTTTCTAGCTTCGTTTGAACGTCTGAGAATCGAAGCGAAAGGTATACGTCGCGTTAGGGCCTAGGGGAAGTTGTTTCAGCCCTGCGTCTCCGAAAACCATAGACAATTTTGGTGTGGAAGCTCCTGCGATCTTTAACCTTTTGTGCTAATCGACGACTCTACATTCGATCGCTTTTCTTCCTTTTTTTTGTGAGTGCGAAGTGCACAGTTATTTTCAGGTGCGAGGATGACGTTTTATTGAGTGTGGGGATGATTAAACCGTTGCAGGCACCTGCTTCAAAGCTATTCGACTTGCTATATGAACAACCGTTTTGGTGTATGCATAGATTAACTGCACATTTTTTTCTTTCGTAGGATTTATTGCAGCAATACGTTTTTTCATCAAGAGTGCATTGTATTAGTCGGTCAATTATCTACTTGTTCTAATTACCTGGACAAGATTATTCATATTTGTGTTTAACCCTTGCCCGAAGAGCAGTCTTGTTGAAAAATGTTGACTACCATTCCTTTCGGTCTCTTCAATAGACTTTTTTCAAAAGTGTGGGCTGCCTACGCTTCGTGTCACTGTAACTTGGAAAAGGGAAACCGCCACAGCCCCGTCGAGCAAATCAGAGAGACGGATTGAAGGTGTGTGACAAATCTGTGCAGACGAGCACTCTAATGATATGCTGTCATGTGCCTTTCTCCAACGTGCATATTGACTCACCGAGACTGTAGCCTTTGCCGTTTCCCAAATTGTGATGGAACGAATTACAGTAGCTACTACTCTAATTGCCCAAGGCCTTCATACTTTGGGCATTTGTTCAACAAAAGTGTTATGTCCGCCATCTCTGTGAACTCGGCTGAGCGCCAATTGGACTCGAATGCTGCATTAGCGTTCGACGTGAACTGGAGCCCATTCGTGTGCTTTACGCCGAAAAAAAAATGGCGACAGTCGTGTTGCTTGATGGGGTTTTGCAAAGGGTCTATTGTGTCATACGTATAGGAAGCGTCCTGCTATAAAGCAATGCATCAACACATACTATTAAACTAGATGCTCAGAGGTGTGTTTGTTTTTGCAATTAATAAGTTACAGCAGTGCTTTAGTGTTATCATGTGTCTAGTTTTAAGTATCCTCTCTGGAATGCCTACAAAGGCCTCTGAAGGGAATAAATTAATAACATTTTCACATCACTGGAGTTGGTTTTCGGATGTGCCACATGTTCAGGAGACGTGGAACGAGTGCAGCCCAATGCAACCAGTCTGCCAGTCTGGTATGTCCCATTAATTAATACTGAGGGGTCAGAGATGCGAGTGTCCTCAAAAGGTCCAGCACGCGCGGTGAACACAATTCTTTGTGTATAGACTGTGAAGGCGTAAAGGCGAGCGGAAATATGTTTGTTTGGTTAGTGTATCAAATATGTTTATTTCCACTTGGTTACATAATTATTGGTTCTTCGCAAATGGTTCCATAACGAGTTCTTTCTGCAACAGTCTTGTGTCAGGTGTTCAGTCGTAGTACCTGTAGTCTTTGTTCTCGGATGACGCCCTTGGCACATTGGTGTTCAGTTTGGTCAAGTGGCAACTTTGACCGATTGATGGCGTCTTGTAATCATACGTCATGTGCGGCCACTGGCATCTGATGCACTGAAGCTGCAGGGCTGGCTTCTAATCCGCAAATTTTCCTGGTAGTTTTCTGCATCAATGCAGCAAGCTCGGGCATATACGAAGGCTTTGGCGTTGGGGTGCCTCGTTGAATTGGCATGGAATAGTAACGGGTAGCCGGTGGCGGTCGTCGTGACTTTGTGGCATAAGTCGCCCTCGGTTCATCAGATGCCGCTTCGCTCGAAGAAGTCACCAGTTGAATTGCCTGTCCAACTTGTTCCGAAACAATCTCGGAAATCAAAATAAAAGCCAGGCAACTGATGGCAGGAAGTAGCTTCCTGATCTCCTCCCGGAAAACGTTGTGGATGATGTCGCGGATGCCTGGGAGGCTGGCGTCGAAGTTGCAGCTGGACGACTCGAGTATCGAGACGCTGGGGAGTTGTTGATATTGACAGGCTCGGGCCTGCAGTGTACATTCAATGTTGGAAGCCTCGGTGATATGAACCCTTCGACTGTTGTCATGGAGTTGCGGACAAAGCTGCCGAAGGTGTTGTTTCTCACATGAGGGACATGGGATTCTTAGCTTCTTGTCTTCTGGAGCATCAGGGTTGGCGTGGGTGCTCGATCAGGCGCAAAACATCCTCCACAAAGGCGGTGACGCTCTCGTTGGGGCCGTGTCCTGGACAGAATCAGGAATTCGGTTCTCTCTCGTCAATGTTGACTGATGAACGTGCACTTCAGCTCGATCTTGCAAACTTCCCACGACGTTAAGGAGGATTCGTGGTTCTCAAACCAGTGCCTGGCAGTTTCTTCCACGAGGAGTATAGGTTCTGCAGAAGCTGGTTGTCCGTCTACCCACTGTGGCGGGCGACACGGTCATAAATTTTAATCCAGTTCTCGACGTCTTCATACACCTTGCGTGAAAGGGCATCAGAGTGCGAGGTGCGACGGGCATGCAAACGATGGTGGGAGCGGACGCGGTTTGCTGCTATAGGTTGGTCATTGTTGGCTTAGTCAGCTTCGGTTTTTCTGGCAAAAGACCGGATTCCGGTGGTTCTTGCTGGTATAGCAGCGACTGGCTCGGATTTCAGGTTCTTCGTGGTGTATTTCCGAGGTTCGTTCTTGTGGTACTCGCTCGTCTTGCGGTTTTTCTGCCGGGCTCGGGATAGGACTTGGCTTCCCGGCTCGCCGGGGGTTTAAGACGCGGGATAATCCGCCACCCGTGTCTTGTTATCGGGCAACTCGGCTGAGGAGCCGCCAGGGTCGACACAGAGTGAAGGGCTATGGGTAAAGTGCGCTGCACCTCCACCAGAAAATTCGATGACATCTGATAATGGCCAGGAACTTTCCAGAATAGTAAATATTGATAGAAAATAGGACTGGAGCAAGCATTCATGACAATATAACAAAACAGACAGAAAAGAGTCTATCCTGACCACTAAAGAAACTGCACGTTCTGCTTTCGTGGCATTCTGTCCGAATAAATCGTCTCCTTCGGGGTTTGGCGACTGCTGTGGACGAGCTGAACTGAAATGGATGTGGGACCACTTTTCTGGTAATGAGCCGCTGCAGACTGTCGTCGCAAAGCGGCGTGAACGGATGGACTGGGTAGGTTACACGCACGATAAAATGTCCATACAGCTTGCAATTCGCGTAACGAGTGTTGATGAAACTTTTGAATCGACGAAATGTGCGACGTACAGGCCAGCGGAATCAATACCAACCGCAACACCTGTGCTCCGCGAAAGTGCACGTCTACGCCAGAACAATTTAGGAAGCAGCACAGCCCCACATAAACCACGGCACAGGAACTACCAGCTTGAAGGCAGCTCTTCGGTGCGCCGCGCACCTGTGCTCCGTGAAAGTGCACGTCTACGCCGGAACAATTTGGGAAGCAGCACAGCATCATTTAGCACGGCACGGGAACTACAAGCTTCAAGGCAGCTCTCTGGTGCACCGCACAACCAAAGTGAGCCTTCATTTGAACGAAGTGGCACCACGATTGCACACTGCCAAGCACGACTCACGCAAGTTCCGCCACTAAACTGTGTATCCCAATATATTGCACACGCTTCACTGCAGACCTCGAAGATTCCGATGGTCAACGAGAGCACAGAAACGTCGCCTTAAAATTTATCCTAGCGGTATCTGAATCAATCCGAGGTCCGAGCAACGTAGGGCCGATTGTCTCTTTCGTGGCAATATCCCCGTCGGTCACCAATCGAAATGCACACCGTTCCTCCATATTTTCACGTTATACCTACGTCAGACGCCACGCTGAACTCTGAAGTCTTTTTCGACCGGCCTCATATGACGGCTTCCGCGTCTGAAATCAACTCGCCGAGACGAACGACAACGAACAAAGCATCCGACAAGCTCCGGCCAATGCTCCGGCTGGGGCCAGCCGCTGCATGGGCGCTGCCTATCTTTCCTGTGACGTCACGTATTTGGTTTGGTGACGTGACGAGGTGACGAGGTGTCAAATTTGCGTACAATGGCGGCGGCCTTATGGGGGTCACTTTCGAGTGCAGACCGGAACCCCGGTTTATCGCTCTAAGCCCCTCTACCTCGTTGTTTCCTCTACAGAACGATAGCAGAGTGAGGCATACGGTTATAGTATGGTTGCAAAGATAGCCTCGGAGGCGACAACTTTTGCGGAGACTGCTGGACTGGCGCAACCTCAGAGTATTTTTCTGTGAATCGGGAAGGGTGGCTGCCGCCATCTATCGTCGTGGGCAGACTTCTAAACCGTGGAGAAATCGGAGACTGTCGTTTCTGCGATATTGGCGAATCAGCTATCTCGGGGCGTCGGCGAGAGTCCTTTTTTTCGGTGCAGCAAGGAAGCGCGACACTGTGGACAGCGCTATACGAGCATGATCTCATCGGCGCGAGCTGTTCACACCAGGGTTTGGTGCTGTAGGTGCGCTGTCTAATGCAAATGAGCGCAACAAAACGTATTCACCTGGTAGAGAATTTGCCTATCTCATAAACACGTTTCATGGATGCAAAAAAAAAAACAAAAAACGCCCGCTTTCACGTACAGAAAAATCGTTCCAGAAAGGCTCCGGCAAGCGCCGTGCACGACACAAGCCGTGTCTTGCGTGGAGAACCCTTTACGCCAAGCCGGCGAGTAGTCCGCCTGATAGGGAGGTGGGGCTGCCAATCAAGCGCAGCGAGGACTGGTTTTTGCTGCCTCCTCTTCCGGGGTGACGCTCCTGGTTCTGGGGCCGGTTCTGAACATTTCCGTCGTCCCTGAATCTGGTCCGCCGTTTTCTGAGGGTGAGTAGAGACGGTGGCCGTATCTGGGTGGCAGGCCGACCTTTTGTTTTTCGTGCCTCCGTTACGCCCCTTGTCTACGCGTGCCAAAACACCACCTGTGATATATCCCTAAGAGACGCTGACAGGATGTTTATGCGCGCAAAGGTTTTTATTCGTACGTGATATATAAGAGGCCAACTATCCAGAACAAAATTTTGCGGCTCGAAATTCGTTTTCTTTCCGCCCGAAAATCGCCGATCGAGAACTGGCCGGTTTGAGTCGCTCTCTCACTCTCTTCTACATAGTCACGGCCAGTTTTCTATGGTTTAGAAACAACCACCAAAGATAATCAAAGTCGTTTGTCATCGAGGTCACACACTCAATACTAGAAATGGACAAATAAATTAAACCCATTTTTGTGGCTTCTAAAAAGCCGCAAATACGTTTATTGAAAAGAAAAAAAAAGAAGAGTTGATCAGCCACGTGACTTAAAATGCCTTTGTCCTCTATATTTCTTCTTCCTTCCCTGCAGTTTCAATATCGGTTTCGAGCAGTTGCGTTTTTTTACTTTATAAAATATATACGTGACACTGTAGAAAAATATTGATTGGGTAGTCTGCTGACACCGTAACAAATCGCCTAACAAAAATAAAGAAAAAAAGTTTTTTTTAACACTTTGGCTAAAAACAAGCGTGTTAAAAAAAAAAAAAAATTACGCGAATATATATTGACGTTTTTGGTTTTTGGGCGCAAAGAAATATATATTTAGCAATATTGACGGCGCGAGACGAGATTTAGTCGGTAGTCACCTCTTTTCCACTTGTTTTCTCTCTCGAGATTTCGGGCTCGAGGAGGAGAGGTGGATCGGCTTGGCCTTCACGACCGAGATGGTCATTCCGGAAGGACCCGTGACGTCATGAACTTCGCGCGCAGAATTCCAAATACATCTCTCGCCGTCAATATTGCTCTAGAATTAATTTTTCGCGAAGAAAATTATTTTTCGACACGCGTGTCCCAACTAGGCTGTTAAAAAAAAAAAAGAAAACTTATTTTTTAAATCTTTTTATCAGCCGTTTAAGGTTAATTGTCTCATTGCGGAACTTCAACTAAAAATCTTCCGTCCGAGTGGTCACACTATGTCCGAGCAAAACAGAATTGAGCGGCGCATTCGATTCTTACATTTTTCTGCATGATCATGATCAAAACAACACGTGCACCCTATTTTCAATAACGAAGAGTTACTACACTTCACTGTTACGCGCTTCTTAAAACCATATACGAACATACACCTTTGATCAGAACTGTTTCTCGCTACCACCGCTAGGGGATTCATTTCGGTTTCTGGTTGGTCAAGAGAGCATGCCAAGCCCTCTTTCCGAGTTTGGCGCACGCCCTGGCTCTGCCCGCGCCTCCCATTGACCAAACTCTCTCTATACGCGGCTCTGGAGCAATAAACCGGGGTTCCGGTCTGCACTCGAAAGTGACCCCCATAAGGCCGCTGCTATTGTACGCAAATTTGACCACTCGTTACGTGACCAAACCAAATACGTGACGTCACAAAAAAATGGCAGCGCCCAGGCACCGACTGGCCCTAGAGTCACTAAATAAAGCTACGCTTTCAGAGTACCGAAACTCCCAAACTACGCGTCTGAAGCGCGTCAGGCGCCGCCAACTTGGGGCCACGGCGCAGATGGAGGGGTGCCGGTAGCTAAGCCAAGCTGAGCTGTAGCCGTCGCCTGCGCCAGCTGCCGTAGCCGCAGCTGTGGCAGCGAATCAAGGTCGTGTTGTTCGTATCTCGTCATAAGAAGGAAAAAGTGCGTGCTGAGCGACGGACTTCGGCGTGCGCGCGCAGTAAACAGTAAAACAGCAGCAGGCAGCGGATCGCTGGACCCAAGATGGTGGCGTTGAAAAAACGCGATGATGATGATAGCGACTCACGTGACTGCCGCTGTCCAATGATGCCGCAGCGAACCAGAATATTGTTGAATAGAGCGACTGTATTGTCGGCAAAGTGCCAAAGAAAAGGAATGCGGTACTCTGAAAGCGTAGCTTTATTTAGTGACTCTAACTGGCCCCAGCTGGGCCGGAGCATTGGCCGGAGCTTGTCGGATGGTTTGTTCGTTGTCGCTCGTCTTGGCGAGTTGATTTCAGACGCGGAAGCCGTCATATGAGGCCGGTCGAAAGCGACTTCAGAGTTCAGCGGGGTGTCTGACGTACGTATAACTTGAAAATACGGAGGAACGGTGTGGATTTCTCTGATGACCGACGGGGATAATGCCAAGGAAAAGACAATCTGCCCTACGTTGCTTGGACCTCGAATTGATTCGGATACCGCTAGCATAAAATTTAAGGCGACGTTTCTGTGCTCTGGTTGACCATCGGAATCTTCGGGGCCTGCAGTGAAGCGTGTGTAATATATTTGGATGCAGAGTTTAGCGACGGAAATTGCGTGAGGCGTGCTTGGCAGTGTGCAATCGTGGTTCCTCTTCGTTCAAATGACCGAAGGCTCACATTGGTTGTGCGGCGCACCGGAGAGCTGCCTGGAAGGTAGTAGTTCCTGTGCCGTGCTAAATGATGCTGAACTGCTTCCCAAATTGTTCCGGCATAGGCGTACAATTTCACAGAGCACAGGTGTGCGGCGCACCGAAGAGCCGCCTTCAAGCTGGTAGTTCCTGTGCCGTGCTTTAGGTGATGTTGTGCTGCTTCCTAAATTGTTCTGGCGTAGATGTGCACTTTCACGGAGCACAGGTGTTGCAGTTGGTATTAATTCCGCTGGTCTGTCGCACGTTTCGTCGACACAAAAGTTTCATCAACACTTGTTAGGCGAACTGCAAGCTGTATGGACATTTCATTGCACGTGTTACCTACCCCGTCCACCAGTTCACGCCGCTTTGCGACGACAGTCTGCAGCGGCTCATTACCAGAAAAGTGGTCCCACATCTATTTCAGTTCAGTTTGTCCACGGCAGACGCCAAACCCCGAAGGAGAGGATTTATTCGGACAGAATGCCACTAAAGCAATGCAGCTTCTTTAGTGGTCAGGATAGACTCTCGTCTGTCAGTTTTGTTATATTGTCACGGATGCCTGCTTCAGACCTATCTTCTATCAATATTTACTATTCTGGAAAGTTCAAGGCCATGCTCAGCTGTCATCGTATTTTCTGGTGAAGTTCTGGGTACTTTACCCATAGCCCTTCACTCTGTGTGCACTGTGGCGGCTCCTCAGCCGAGTTGTCTGATAACGGGACACGGGTGGTGGATTACCCTACGTCTTAAACCCCCGACGAGCCATGAACCAATTCCTATCCCGTTCCTGGCAGAAAAACCCCAAGACGAGCGAGTACCACAAGGACGAACCTCGGAAATACACCACGAAGAACCTGAAATCTGAGCCAGTTGCTGCTACCAGCAAGAACCACCGGAATTCGGTATTGTGCCAGAAAAACAGAAACTGACTAAGCCAACAATGACCAACCTGTAGCAGTAAACCGCGTCCGCTCCCACCATTGCTTGCATGCCTGTCGCACCTCACACTCGGGCGCCCTTTCACGCAAGGTGTATGAAGACGTCGAGAACTGGATTAAAATTTATGACCGTGTCGCCCGCCACAGTGGGTGGACAGACAACCAGCTCTTGCAGAACCTATACTCCTCGTAGAAGAAACTGCCAGGCACTGGTTTGAGAACCACGAATGCTCCTTAACGTCCTGAGAAGTTTGCAAGATCTAGCCGAAGCGCACAATCATCAGCCAACATTGACGAGAGAGAGCCGGATTCCTGATTCTGTCCAGGACACGGCCCCAACAAGAGCATTGCCGCCCTCGTGGCAGGGGCGGATTTATGGCTAAGGTTTGGGGGGGGGGGGGGCGGTGGTGATTTTTTTTTTTTAATTGTGCGGGCTAGCGATTTTTGCGGCATCTACAAAAAGCAACTATTAATCGTGTTTTAACGTTTGTTACAGCCTAAATATTCCCACCAAATTTGTATTAGTTTCTTGTTCTTTTATATTAACCCGCACTTGTTGCTTCAGTGGTTCAAAGATTTGCACTATAAGTGGTAAAAAAAATAGAGATAGAGAGAGACATACGTGTGCATGGTTCTATATTCTATGTCTAAACAGTGACTATCCCCATTTAAGCAACACAGGCAATTGAGGCACGCGGCGTGAAAGAGTTTGTGCAGGGACTCGATCACACAAAATACATCAATTTAGACAAAAAAAAAAAAAAACACCACAAAGACCGCAGAAGAAAGGATTTTTTATCAAGACAAATGTAAGACGGCCGAATAATATGGAAAATTTCTAATTCCTGGAAGAACGTGATCAAAATACCTTCTTATTTTCATTGTTATTTTATTGACTCACTCTCGAAAATGCACAGTTCTTGAGAAAAGTGAGCATTTAGTTGGAGTAATTAAACTCTAATAAAAAAACAGTGGGTGGGATTTCTCAGCGACTTTACTCTCAATGACTTGGTATTTTACGGGAAACAGCCAAACAAAAATAACTGTTCGATTCTTTATGGTCTTGTGGATCCGTGAAACCAATAGAAAACAAAAATGCGAGCTCAAATGGTCTTCAGCGCAGTGCCTAGGCGAATTGCGTGGAGCAACATTAAAATTATTTATTAAACAGATTCATGTTTATCTGATGAGATGATGAAAAAAAAAAACCCTACAATTGGGGAGGACAGAATACAGACATAATTATTTACACAAGTTATCAACTTAAAGGTTCTTCAGAGCACGAACATCGCCTTCCTTCGTCGTGCTCCCTGCGCGTAGCGGACTACCACCTTCTCTTGGTCGACGTTCACATCTCGGTGGACGTGGAGGAGGGCAAGACCGTTGAGTCGCTTTTCGCCACACCGCGATCGAATCCAAGTTTTAATTCGACGAAGGGTGGAAAAGGACCGCTCAGCCGTCGCAACACTAACTGGCAGTGTGGCGAGAACGCGCAGCAGAGTCCTGATGTTGGGGTAGAGCTCTGGCTCCGACTCTTGAAGTGTCTCCACAGCTGTCGATGGAAGAGGCCCCTTCTCTTGTTCGCGTCTCCATTTCGCCACCCACAGTGAAAATTCGGCTCTGATGATGGTCTGCAAAGCTACATCTCCCATTCCGAGGAGCACGCCGTATTTTTCTGCCAGGATACTGAGCTTTCCTGGAGCTCCCTTCTCATTCACATGGCGAGGCAAAAGTGTGTTGAGGCTGTACACTTCCAGCACCTCTTCCGGAAAACGCTGCTTAAGATCTTCTACGACAGATTCCACAAGAGGAATGTATACATGTGCGTGGAAGTATAACTCGGCTGTCTGTGGAGGCAATTTCGCGCAGTTCATTTGTCGTTGGACTAGACGAGGCACATCTAGTTGGGCTCCCATATTCTCGGAAATTTCTTCTGCATGCGCGAAAATTTCTTTGAAAGTCTTCTTGACGTTTAATGGGTTCCGCTTTTCGCTCAGGACGACGATTGTGTCTTTCACGATGTCCGAGGCACTGTTCATTTCCAGATCCGGCTTTTGGAGCAACCGACTTATTGGAAGCGTGACTGAGAGTACATCGTAGAGAGCTAGGGTTGCGATTACAAATTCCTCATCCAGGATTGATGTAAGCAGTGATCTCGCCTTGGCAGCCGAGCTTGGTTCTCGCCACTGCGAAACCGTTTCCAATGCCTTTGCGATGCTTCCCAGGCTCTCTCTAAACTGCAAAACAGCGTCGTGACGTTCGACCCAACGTGTGTCGCATAACTTGGTCAGCTGTTTGCCAAGCTGGAGTTTCAAAACGGCGTTACGCTTGGGCGAGGCCGTAAAAAACGCAATGACTTCCCGCATTGTCCCGGTGGTGTTTCGGACACTTTGCACAGTAATGTTTTGGATATAGAAAGGTTCAAGCTGTGGTTGAAGCAGGGGCATCGAACTGCATGCACGGCTACTTTTTGAATTTCCTGAATGGCACCGCAAAGCTCGGAGGTCATTACTGAGCATCCGTCTGTTGCAATGCCTACACAGCCTTGGGGTCGAGAGACAATGACCTCAGTAGACTTAGCACGATTTTTCCGAGCTTGGTACCAGTCAGTGTTGGCTCCAGTGCGTCGTCTTCGTCTTGCTCTTCCTCGTCGGACCCGCTGTTCGACATGTTCCAATTCTGATTCTGATTTGAATCTTGAGACTTGAGTTCTCGAGGATCTAAGAAACCCACAAAATCTTCTCTGATCTTTAAATCATGTTCATACCTCAAAACAAGAGATAGCTGAGACTTGTGAGCCACGTCGGTTGTCTCGTCGAACATAATGCCATAATATTTGCTCTGTCGAACTCGTGCCAAGATCACGGACAGAACTTCGTCTCCGCAACATTCAATAAGGGCATTTTGAGTTGTTTTGCTTGTGAACATCTTCCTTCCTGTGGCTGTGGAGAGATGTTTTTCGAGGGCATGGTCACCACATTTCACTCTGAAGCGCAGCAGCTCCTTGAAGTTTCCTCCATTCTCCGAACTGTCATTGCCGTTCTTCCCAGTGACCACTGGGCCGTCATCCCGATGTCCACGGAAGGCAATATTCTGCCGGGCCAGGAACACAACGTTGTCGACAATCGAGAGAAGCCGCGCGCGGTTTTCAGACACCTGCCGCATTCGCTGTGTATCGATCTGGTTTGCCACGACCCTTGCTGGGTCGCGACAAGTTTTCAGAAAAGCCTTGCCCGCTTCCACTGCTTCGATATGATATCTAGCTTTGGAATGGGTTTCCAAAGCTCCATCTTTCCCCAGAAGCTTCGCGAATTTTTTTCAAAGGCTCCGTTACAAGAGCCTGAAGGGCAACTGTCTTGTGTTTCCCCCCAATGTGCCCTGTGGCAAAAAGAGGACAAAATTTGCAGAACAAACCTGCCTTGGCATCTGAGACAACCAGCCAAGGATATTTCAGTAGGTGGTCACTTCTGACGTACCTCCGTTCGACTGTTTGTCCCTTGTTGTGTTCGGAGAAAGGGAAGGAGTAACCTTGCGGTGGCATCCAATGGCATTCGAGTAAGCCAACCACGGTGTGGACGTCTGGCCTCGCCCCAACGAAGTTGCCAATGTCATATTGCAAACCAAAGTCAGCTGCTGGGTTCCGAAGTGTGTGGACGGCCGGGGCTAGTGGGGTAGTTCCGTCAGAATTCTCGACCATGGGCGACGGGAGAGCCTCAATCGTGAGTTGTTCGTCCACGCCATCAGACTTCAAAGTGAGCTTCGAGTCGTTGAATTAAAACTTGTGTTTGGGCGAGTTGGTTCATACCGATTTAAAAGGTTAAAAAGCGCGAACAAAACAAGGACAATATAGACACAAAGACGACAGGACGGGCGCTAACTCACAACTGATTTTATTAGAAAAAACATTGTCACTTTTATACACAAGATCAAATGCCACACCCACACTGCAACCAATCACCACTTTCCACAGCTTAGTGGAATCTCGTATACAACATTGGTCACACATTCAGTGTACTGTACGGCGTGCTTCTTATTTTAAGAAGCACGCCGTACAGTACGTACACTGAATGTGTGACCAATGTTGTATACGAGATTCCACTAAGCTGTGGAAAAGTTTATATTGGACAAACCGGCCGCCGTTTTAACGATAGGGCACGTGAGCATAATCTTTCTGTGCGCAACAACGCGGGTGGACACCTCGCCGACCACAGCAGGCGATGTGCTGACTGTAAGCCTCTTTTGGCTGCAACAAAGTTTTTAAAGAAATCAAAAGATAAAACCGAGAGAGAGATTATAGAGGCGTTTTATTTCAAAAGGAACGATGACAACTGCATAAGCATGCCTTCCCTCTTTTTGCTCCAGAAAGAAGTAATGTTTCTAGATGGCTGCTTGTGAGAGTGGTGATTGGTTGCAGTGTGGGTGTGGCATTTGATCTTGTGTATAAAAGTGACAATGTTTTTTCTAATAAAATCAGTCGTGAGTTAGCGCCCGTCCTG
Organism: Ixodes persulcatus; assembly: GCA_013358835.2. Lineage (NCBI taxonomy): Eukaryota > Metazoa > Arthropoda > Arachnida > Ixodida > Ixodidae > Ixodes > Ixodes persulcatus. The sequence continues at coordinate 51,261 of JABSTQ010003549.1, forward strand.
CCGTCTTTGTGTCTATATTGTCCTTGTTTTGTTCGCGCTTTTTAACCTTTTAAATTCGAGTGGTTGCTTGCAATGTCTGCCTCAGTGACAATCTTTTTGGGCACAGCTTGGAAGAAGTTATGCAGAGTGGTACCTTTCCGCTTGGATGACTTTGGTGGACCATCTTCACTCTATGTAAAAAACACTTGTTTTACTAAACAGATAGAACCCATTCATAAGTAACGTAATTTATAAATACCACGAGTGACTGATTCAGCACTAATTACCAATATCAGCTGTGCGATCTTATGCGTCTCAAGCCGAAGTATAAATGGAAGGTGAAAGTAGTAAAGGCTGCGTACACAAATACAAAGGAAAAATTATTACAAAAATTAGCTCGATATAACATACCAAGTCCCAAACGCTGGTTGGCTGGGAGTTCTTAAGCCATCAGTGTCCTTCCACCCCACAAAAACATTTAGTGAGAAAATTTCGCATAAATATTTTGATTATCCATCGACCGAAAGAAACGCCGCACACAGTCTATGACTAATTTTTATGCATAGAAAGAGGAGGAAACAATTAATGTCTGCAGCGCGATGTTTTTTTTTTTTTTATGTCGCTGCGGATGGTGGCAAAGAAACGAACAATTCACACGTTCCATTTAGCTTTTCTTTTCCTTACTATCTATGTCAATTACTTTTTTGGCATGCGTCACGGCTACCAACCACCTCATACGCGAGCGAAGTGCAGAAAATGCATCGTTATAATTTGTCAAAAGAGCAACGTCATTTTACGGACTAAAGTGCAACTCACCATTGTAGCGGCTTGTTCGAGGCGGGGTTTAAGCCGCACGTCCGGAGGCTTCCTGGCTCGAGACGACGACCATTCCCCGAAGTGAAGAACCCAGGGGTCCAGTGGAGGTGGGAGAATTGGTAACGTAACGAACGGTTTAATTACATGGTAGCGATACAGTCGTCAAATCCGAGCGAACCACGGAGCAGCCTCACGCTCCGCCTTATATAGGGTCCGTTTTCTCCCCCACTCTCCGACAGGGCAGCAGGTGCAACCGCCAAGTGCGTTGCAGCAAAGTCCGCCGCGTCGTAGCCAGAAGTGCGTCGTAGCCATGGTTCTCTGCAGTTAGGCCATGCCTCTCTCCCCTTCCGGAGCGCACGAACCCACACGCACACACACACACGTCCCGTTGACGTCACGGACGCGTTGAGACTCGTTTTGGACAGGCTTCGACAGGCTTCGACAGGTGGGCGACAGTCCTGAACAGATCGTGACTCGTTTCGGGCAGGCTCCAACAGGCGGGCGACTGTCCTGAACAGATCGTGACTCGTTTCCGCAGCGTTGAAACTCGGAAGAAGGTCGCCGAAGGTTCCATTCTTAACAGGCTGCAGAACTCGACTCCCGGTTACTTCATCCGCCTTAGGCTCACTTTGTCTCTGGAGGTCAACAGCACTTTCTCGTTACCCGAATCACCGTTTTGCCCAGGAGTGAACGTGTGAACGACAGGTCGAAAGCGCCGCCACTAAGCTCGAACGTGCGCGTCACCACGTGCTCCAAGTCAATCGTCACTGAAAAACAGCGATCCGCGACGGAGAAGGGATGAATGGTGCAACACAGTAAAGAAGTCCACGTTTGGTTTCCCTCGCGGATCTTGAAGCTGCACTGTTCTCGGCGCTCTAAGCTACCCGACTGACTCCCCTTCAAAGTAGCCTGACCGACCGTTCCTGACTTGTGAAACGTGAGCGCTGGCATTCCCGAGGTACCTTCGCTCAGGCCCGGCGGCGCATGACTCAGAGCCCACACACGCACGCGTGTACACTGTGGTGACCCACGTTGCTCACCGCTCGAGAGAACTCGCCCTGCCTCGTGACCTTGCTGCGCTCCCGATAGACCGGTTCTTCCCACCCTCCCGCTTCGGGAGAACGTAGCCAAGGAGAGGGGAACGCCCGTCGCCCAAGACGGGAAGCAAAAATAAACCAGTTGAGTTTTGGTATGCGCGCCTCGCTATCGCCATCTCAACAACACCTTGTTATGACCCGTCCCATCTCCATGTGTGTGTGAGTGCGTGGGAAGCTTACCGAAGTATTTTCCTAGTCGTTAGGACCACTTTGGGGGAAGGATTAGCCCAGGCTTAGCCGAACGCTCGGGGCGTTGCCAGTCTGGCTGGCGTTAGTCGCTTCCGGGGAAGCGCCGCTCAAGGACTCCCCTCCCTCACGTCACGTGTCAACCCTTCGGACTTCTACCTGCGGCTGGCGCCGAGGTGGCGGAACGCGACAGTGTGTGTTCCGAGCTTTCCCGATTCTTCTCTGCCACGGTGGTGGGAGGGGGGATTAAACGGCGCCGGCTGTCTGCGGGGGAACAATCCAGGGATCGTTCATCAGCCAATTCGAAGACCTTGGAACTGTTTCCCACCCCCTTCGTAGGATTCCAGAGTGGGGAATAATCGTCGTCTCGCCTTTCCCAAACGTTAAGCTCCCCTTGGGGGAGAGCTCCGCTGGTCCGACTGCCCTCGGTCGCTTCAGGAAAAGCACCGCCCACGGAATCCTCCTCTCCCTCGCGTGTCCACAAAAATCTCGACCGTTCGAGAGACGGTCGTCTTCGGTCACATATTTCGCTATGAAATAAACCTGTTAAGTTTTCCTGACTGAGTGGTTCGGGCGTTGTTCGTGAGAAAGGTTGGACGCCAGCGAGATTACCATGCTCCCCGAGAGACAAGGCTGGGCGTCGACACCTAACAACCTCCCCTCCACCCCCTTAGCCGAGTCTTGCGGTCATAGTGGACTTTTCCCGCCTCTCTTCGCCTTTCAACCAGTGGTGCCAATTCAGCGGCACAGGATGGCTCCACAGAGAGACGGAGGGAGCAGGGAGCCTCGATACCAAAGCCGCCGCCTCCGTACAGGGTGGAGAGACGCTTTGGACGAGCCCGCGCCGCAAAGCTGCTATCTTAGGTTCTGAACTTTAAACAAGCACCGCTTTCCCTTCGCAGGTACATTTCGCGTCTGGTAAACGTGTCGACTCATCTCTCCATTTTTTTTATAAAATAACAAAGACGTTGCCAAGGAAGAACAGATGGCCGAATCTACTGTCCTGCTTCGACAGCACAAATTTAGTTTGCTGACCAAATAATCGCTACACCAAAACCAAATATTAAAAAAAAAAAAATTCAGAATTATTTTTATTTTTGGCGTCTCGGGGAAGGGGGGGGGGGGCGCCCGCCCCCCCACCCCCCCCCCTAAATCCGCCCCTGCCTCGTGGTGGATGTTTTGTGCCTGATCAAGCACCCACACCAACCCTTTTGCTACAGAAGACAAGAAGCTAAGAATCCCATGTCCCTCATGTGAAGTACAGCACCTTCGGCAGCTTGGTCCGCAACCCCACGACAACAGTAGAAGGGTTGATATCACCGAGGCTTCCAACATTGAATGTACACTGCAGGCCCGAGCCTGTCACTATCAACAACTCCCCAGCGTCTCGACAGTCGAGTCGTCCAGCTGCAACTTCGACGCCAGCCTCCCAGGCATCCGCGACATTATCCATGACATTGTCCGGGAGGAGCTCAGGAAGCTACTTCCTGCCATCCGTTGCCCGGCTTTTTGACTGCCAACGTTGTTTCGGAACAAGTTCGACAGGAATTTCAACCGGAGATTTTTTCGAGCGAAGCGGCATCTGACAAACCCAGGACGACTTATTCCACGAAGTCACGACGACCGCCACCGGATACCTGTTAGTATTCAATGCCAATTCAACGAGACACTCCAACGTCAAAGCATTCCCGACATCGGGAAGAACCAGTGTAGGTTCGCGCTGAATAAAGTACACCGAAGAAAACGAATGTGCTGCGAATGGTCGACCGAAAACCACTCTGCTACTACTGCATGAGGCCGGCCATGTTTACTGGAGGTGCCCGTACCAATGAATTGGCCTGCAAGGGTTCGTGCCGAATGACCCTCAACCACGTCTCGAGGAGCGTCCGCGGGATATTGAGGATTATCTTCAGTGGCCTTTGCCCCTGATGCCGACATTACCCCGAAGCGCCTGATCCCCATCACCTTGACGGGAGGTAAGTGAAATGGCTTGTATAGCAAACAAATACCGTTGCCAGCCATCAAGTAAACGGTATACAGCAAAAGGCACAGCCACGTAAGCAATGCATGCCCGGGCTTGCTGCGTTGACGCAGAAAACTACCAGGAAAGTTTGCGGATTAGAAGCCAGCTCTGCAGCTTCAGTGCATCAAATGTCAGTGGCCGCACATGACGTATGATTACAAGACGGCATCAGTCGGTCAAAGTTGCCACTCGACCAAACTGAACACCGACGTGCTAGGAGCCTCATTCGACAACAAGGAGCACAGGTACTACGACTGAATGCCTGACACGAGACTGTCGCAGAAAGAACTCATTATGGAACCATTTGCAAAGAACCAATAATTATGTAATCAAGTGGAAATAAACATATTTGATCCACTAGCCAAATAAACATACTTCCGCTCACCTTTACGCCTGTAGAGCCGCTACACAAAAAATTGTGTTCACCGCACGTGCTGGACCTTTTGAGGACACTTGCATCTCTTATCCCTCAATATTAGTTGATAGGACATACCATTCTGGCAGAGTGGTTTCATTGGGCTGCACTCGTTCTACTTCTCCTTAACACGAGGCGCATCCGAAAACCAACTCCAGTGATGTGAAATTGTTGTTTATTAATTTGTTCCCTCCATGGGCTTTTGTAGGCATTGCAGAGAGGATACGTAAGACTACACACATGATAAAAATATCAAAGGACACTGACATTAATGAGCACAAAACGGGCCCAGCTACCGAAAATAAACATTTCACTCGCAAGAAATAATTATTGCTGGAACTTGTTGAGTGAAAAAACAAACACACCTCTGAGCATTTAGTTTAATAGTATTAGTTGATGCATTGTTATATAGCAGGACACTTCCTATACGTATGACACAATAGACCCTTTGCAAAACCCAAATCAAGCTACACAACCGTCACCAATTGTTTTCGCCGTAAAGCACACGAATGGGCCCCAGTACACGTCGTATGCTAATGCAGCTTTCGAGTCCAATAGGCGCTGAGCCAAGTTCACAGTGATGGCTGACATGCCATTCTTGTCGAACAAATGCCCAAAGTATGAAGGCCCTGGGTAATTAAAGTAGTAGCTACTGGAATTCGTTTCATCACAATTTGGCAAACAGAGAAGGCTACAGTCTCGGTCAGTCAGTATGCACGATGGAGAGAAGCACATGACAAAATATCATCAGAGTGCTCATCTGCACAGATTTGTCACCCAACTTCACTCCGTCTCTCTGATTGGCTCGAGGGGGCTTTGGCGGTTGCCCTTTTCCAAGTTACGGTGAAACAAAGTATAGGCGGCCCACACTTTTGAAAAAAGTCTATTGAAGAGATTGAAAGGGATGGTAGTCAACATTTTTCAACTTTCGCAGGAGCTTCCTCGCTAAAAGTTGCTGTGATTATGCGGTTGCCGAGGTGTGAAACAAATTCCCCTAGGCCCTACGTCCGACGCATACACTTCGCGTTGATTCTCAGACATTCCAACGTTCAAACAAAGCTAAGAGATGAGAAAATTGTATGCTAAATGCACTTAAAATTCTATCGATCCTCGAACACAGCCGGGAATCCGAGCACCGGTATGGCAATACGGCTGATGCTGTCTCACAAGTGTTAATATCCAGGTGATCCAGAGCAATCTTGCGTAAAAAAGGAATAAAGTTTCATTCCTTCATATTTTCACATTATACCTGCGTCAGCGAACACGAAAAATCCCGTAGTTGTCGGAAAGCAGCTACACATCACGGCTACCACGCACCGAACAAACGCGCATCCGCCAGCTCTGGGCGCTGCCATCTTACCGGTGACGTCACGGCTCTTGGGAGGTCACGTGACGAGTGATCACATTTGCGTACAAGATGGCGGCAACCGGGGGGGGGGCACTTCCGAACTTCCGGATTATCACTCTAAGCCCCTCTACCTCGTCGGCTTGTCGACACCTAGGCGCCATCTCTGAATAAGTATAACAAACTTGGCCGTCGTTCAATCTCGTCCCGAGAGCTGTCACTGCGCCATTGAGAAAGATCTAGGGAGGCTCTAGTGAGGGTAGGTGCAACTGCTAGATCGGGGATCACAGGATATGGACGCCATTTAATTGCCGAATTTTGCTGGGAGTTTATGGGGCAAAGGGTTGTTTTATTTCCTAACTCAGGTCATAAGAGTCATTCAATGTGCTTGAATAATTTACGCAAGGTATAAATGATTACTTTTCTATAGCCACCAATTTTGTTCCAATAGGTTAAGTACTTGTTTAACGCGAAAAAATGGTAAATTCCGCCATCTTGGAAGCTGCTGATTGTCTGGCAACCCTGCTTTCTCCTCTCGACGTTTGCAATGAGAAGGAAGCCAGAAGGGCTACGCCAAGGTGTTCGTTGCTTGCAATGGAAGGTGAGAGGAGGAAAGGCGCATGGGGCAACAGAGTTCCAACAGAGCGGGCGTCTGCTCTCGTGTAGGCAACATTGGCGCGTATCCTTTCCCAATCCTCTCCCTCAGGCGCCGCCATTAAAATGCAAACGCTCTCCAGGAATTGAGTTGCGCCCACCCTCACTAGAGCTTCCCTAGAAAGATCAGTTTTTCAAGGCCAAATCCTCTCCTTCCATTAGCGTTGAGTCACTTATGTACATCCAGGTCAGCCAAACAAGAGACGCCATCCCCTAACCCCCTCCCTTTTTGTGGCATATAGACGCCATAGACGCTTTCAGGCCGCTGCGCATGGACGCTGCCATAGCCGACCTTCAGTTTTTGTTTCCTCTTATTCTCTTCGCTTCACTTCATCATTGCCGCAGCAAGGACTGGTTATTGCAGCTTCAGGTGCTACTATGTCCTGTTCCCCTGCATAGGCCTTTGTGGAGACTCGTCAACGCCCGCTTCAGTGGCTCGATTTGGCGCGGGTTTTAAGCGTCTTTAAACGCTTTTTGAACTGAACGCTATTTATTATTTTAAACATACTCAGATTTGAGACTTCGAATTTAAATAGTGGAATTAGACAAGTAAAAAACATTCGAGATAATAAAAAAAAGAGCTACCTCTTTTTACATCAAGTTGCAGTTTTTTACCAGCCATTTTTGGTGCGTAATATATTTCAGGGTACACGAAACACAATACTCTCGTAATCTCTAATGGTGAGTATGCTTAGGTAAAATTGTTTTTTTCGGGGTGTTTGGTGTGTGACTTTCTGTGGAGCGGACCGGGCGAGGCCGGATCGGCATGAACGTCCCAGAAATCATAAGGGATAGAGGAATACTGTATATTGCTAACTATGAACGAGCGCTAAGTTAGTAACACCTTAGCCTTATCGAATATGTACACACTAATTATTTACACTCCTATCAGGCCCAGAGCGGTGCGAGGAAGCCGTTTTCATATCAGTACTTCGGTCAATGAGAAATCTAGGGCTTAGAAATAATTAACAGGAAGATGTCGACTGAAGAACATTGAAGTGTAGCATATCTTGAAATATCATTGCTTCCGTGAACATAGATCACGCTAGGTGTTTCTTTGTGGTAAGTCCTAGTAATTTTATATATATATATATATTTGTTCACAAATACAGGCCCTGACGTGCAAAAAACCCGAAAACACCAACGATCTCGTTGAAAAACATTCCCGCAGTCCATAATATTCGCATATGCCGTATCGCCGGCTGTTGAACCCGAGCTTCCAGTTTTTTTTTTTAATTTCTAGAGAAAGTATCATGAATTCTTGAAAGGTCCTATGTAGGGACTCCAGCTTGGTTTACTCACGCCAATTTGTGTGTAGAGATCCGAACTATAGCCGGCTCAGTAAGCACGCACTCGAACCGCCCGATTGAAACGGCGATTGCGAGACGTTTCGTCACTGTCGTTTTGTAGAAAATGGTGGTCTCCATTCACCAAATATCAATCGAACATTCTTAATGACTTCAAGGGTCACAGAATAAGATTTGGTTAACAATGCTTGATTTCTCACTTTTTAAAGCCAACGAAAATTTGAGGCGGGCGGAAAAACAAGGGCTACCAAAATGGGCGACTTGCACGAAGCATTATGAATAAAATTGTCGGTCTTGAGCACATCTTGTTAGAGCATAATCCTGATGTAATGAAAACTGTAACATGGTTGACTCCTTCGTTTTGATTGCCCAGTCATTCCTCCGGGATACAAGACTTTCCGAAATGATCGAACGACTAGGGGGGTAAGGTGGCTATTGTTATCAAGAACACCTTGGTTTGCACTGACATCCAAGGTACCTTTAATATAGAAGACAAATCTTGCAAAATTAAAGTGGGTAAGGCGGAAGTAATTCTTGGGGTGATATACAGACCACCTGGTATGGGAATAGAGTTCGCGAGGGAGTTGGGTGAAACGTTTGCTAAATTCGCGGTTCACTCCAAGACAGCTATTGTTGCTGGCGACTTGAATTTCGGTGACATTGACTGAAATGGCTTTGTATCGGCACACGGGGAATCCGCAATCTCGACTCCAATGTTGGACCTTATTTTTTTTACAATTACCTTACGTAGCTTGTTGAGGACTCTTCACGGATTTAAGGTCAATCGAGTGCAATATTGGACTTACTTTTTGTCAACAACCCTTTGTTGCGAACTTCACACAGCTCCAAGGTAATGGTTCGAATATCTGGTCATTACGTGGTGTACATGTCTCTCCCAATTAAAATTCAACCGGTTAGAGAACGTACGGTCGTTACCTACAAAGACTTCAATAGAGCGGATGATGAGGATGAGCTCAGTAAACTATAGAATTGGCCTTCGGCGGGTTTGAGGTTTTGAATGAAAGTCACATATCACATACTGATCACCTGTGGCATTTCTTTACGAAACTAGTTCAAGAGGTTTTTTGATAAATACGTCATTACGAGAACAAAAAAGAAAGGCGAACACAGTCAATCGACTAACCGAAAGATTATTCAGCAGAAACGAAGGAACTCACGATGTCGTGCTCTAAACAAAACAATAGACCGGATCCTCATAATCACGATAGCTTACGCCTACTCAGCAAAAATTTCAAATCAATGATTAAAAATGCTGAAGACACATATTGCAACAAAACAATGGAACGTTTTATGACTTCGTCTCCTTGTCAACTTTAGAGGCAACTTTCATTCCGAAAAAAAAAAACAGTGTTGAAATAACCGATATCGAAGGACATTCGATACAGAACGAAACTGATATTGCAAATTGTTTTATTGAATACTTGACGAGTGTGTTTTCTAGTGATGACGGACGTTCACCAAGGTTTCCTTTGCTGGAGAACGTGCCTCTCATTTCTGATTGCATAAAAAGAAGACAGGGCATTTTTAGTTTGTTATAGAATCTTGATACTACTAAATCTCCAGGGCCCGTTGAAGTACGTAACAATTCTTACGAAAATAACTACCTTTCGACTATTTTCAAATGCCACTTCGTCAAGGAATAGTACCATCTGAATGGAAACGGGCAAAAGTTACTCCGATATTAAAATCTGCTGCTGCATCTTCCGTAACCAACTACATACCAATATCATTGACATCAACTTGTGGGAAACATTAGGAACACATATAGCTGCTGCACATATACGTCCTTTTTTATCAAAACACCGATTGCTTGACGACAAACAACACGGGTTCCGGCGAGGCTTATCAACCAGGACGCAGCTGGTAGAAGTGGTTGACAATTTCTCAGAAGTTTTGAATCGAAGGGGACAGGCGGACGGTCATTTTTCTTGATTTTAAAAAGGCGTTCGACAAGGCCAACCGTAGAACGTTGGTAATGAAACTACAACTGATGCTTAAGAACCCTAAGTTCACTACATGTAATGAATCATTTTTAAGTGAGAGAACACACTTCGTAGACATAAAAATGAGAAGGTAAAATACGTGCGAAGTTAAATCGGGGGTCCCTCAGGGGTCTGTGCTTGGACCCTAGTTCTTCTTGATGTTTATAAATGACTTGGTTTCCAACTTAACCGTACACGCCAGGTTGTTCGCTGACGATGGCACCCTTTTTATACCGAAGTAAAAACGGATTCGCACCAACATAATCTCAACCGATCTCTAGATCAGATTGGTGACTGGTGCAAGAAGTGGAAAATGTCCCTCAATTATTCGAAGACTGTGTTTATGACTATTACTCACAAAATAAAATCCTTAAAGTTTCAGGGCAGCATAGACAGTGAACCACTGACCCATGTTTTAGAATACAAATACTTAGGTGTTACAATATCGCATGGGCTTCGTCCGGGGGCTCACATCAACAACATAATTAAAACGGCTAACTCAAAGCTGCGGTTTCTGCGACGAACCGTGAAAGAATGTTCGAGTGACACCAAATTAACAGAGTATAAGTCGCTTGTGCGACCACTATTAGGGTACGCGGGGGAAGTTTTGGATCGTCACACAAAGTGTGACGTGTTAAAACTGTAGAGGGTGCAGCGGTTGGCTCTGCGTTTTATTTCTCCAGGTTTCGGAGGCTGGACACCCCCACTGAACTGTCTTGTGACGTTGTGGCCGAATTACGGCCTTCAAAATACGTCATCAAGCGTCATCAGCCTGATGTCATCATACGTCATCCGCGTGACGGTATTCTTACTCAAGATAGCAAAACGATTGCGACGGGTTTTAGTAGGTACTTTGTTTCCATCTCTTCGATCGATAATGCTGAGTGATCTTATCGTATCAGTGATCTTATCTGAGTGATCTTATCGTATCAGAAGAAGGTGTTCTCAATTTATTAATCAATCTCGATTGCAAGAAAACTCAGGGACCCGATATGCTACCGAATGCATTCTTGAAGCGGTATGCTTCATGGATAGCGAAATATTTGTGTATCATTTTTAAAAAAATCTCTCTCAAATGCAGATTTACCAAGTGACTGGGAAATTGCTAAAATAAAACCAATTCACAAAAAGGGCAAAGAAACTGATCTGTCAAACTATCGTCCTATTTCAATAACATCTCAGTGCTGCAAAATACTCGAACATATAATTGGGAAGCATATCACTAGCTTTCTAGACCAACATCAAATACTAAGTCTGCACCAACACGGATTTAGAGGGGGCTATTCGACAACCACACAGCTTTTACTTACTGTGCATGATTTTGCTTCCGCACTCAATAAAAACAAACAGGTGGATGTTATATTATTAGATTTGGCTAAGGCTTTTGATGTTGTCTCGCATACTAAGCTGTTACAGAAGCTTCATACTATATTAAAAAAAGGACGAAATCCTATATTGGCTACACGCATTTCTGACAAATAGACTGCAAGTTGTTTCCTTTGGTGGTTCTGCTTCGAATCGATGCAGTGTTACATCTGGTGTTTCGCAATGTTCTAATCTCTCACCGCTATTATTTTTACTGTTTATTAAAGACTTATGTTCAAATATTGATGCAAATATCAAATTGTTTGCTGATGATTGTATTCTATATAGCATCATTGATTCCCCTGATGACTAGCTCAAACTGAATATGTGTATTTCTAAAGTAGCCTCCTGGTGCAGGACTTGGCAAATGAATTTGAGCCCCTCCAAGTGTGTAACTATGTCCATAACACTAAAGAAACACCTTTACCTTTTTAGCTACAGCATAGAGCGACATACACTTAATAACGTCTCAGAGTACAAGTTTTTGGGAATTACCATTTCGAATAACTTGTCCTGGAACTCCCACATTGATTCTGTTACCTCCAAAGCTACAATCAAACTCTGGCAACTAAAACGATCGCTTAAGTTCGCAACTCCTGAAGTTGAATTACTAGCATATAAAACGATAATTAGGCCAACACTGGAATACGCACGCGTCGTCTGGGACCCATACACCGTAGTCAATATAGAAAAATTGGAAATGTTGCAGATAAAGGTCCTGGGATTTATTTTTAATAAATATAGGTGGTACGATTGGCCGACGTCATTAATGAAACAAACAAATCTGACTCACAGGGAGTAGAAGCTGAGCTAGTTGGTGGTACATATTATAACGGTTAAACCAGCTGAACTACGAAAATAGGGAGTAGTTTACAACATACCACTGTCATGTGGGCGTGTGTATATTGGACAAACGGGAAGGTGCGTGAACGATCGAGCACGTGAGCATGCAGCAAACATAAGAGCCCTAACAGGGCCGGGGCATTTAGCTGCTCATTGTCGAGCATGCACGTGCGAGGCCAGGTTTGAAATGGGAACCATCTAGGCTCACCACAAAGACAAGCTTGCCCGTGAAATACTTGAGGTCTTGGCCATAGAAGATAAAGAAGAAGACTGCGTTAGTTCACAATTTATTGCCCTACAGGAAAGCGAAAAAAAATTCCTTCGGAAAACCAGTATCCGAGATGGCACAGAAAGATCAAGTAGGAAGAAAATGAGGAGAATAATAGAGGAGCAACAACATTAAATGATGGAATAGGTTCCGAGAAGATAGCCACAACGCCAGTAGACAAAGAGAGGAAAACGAAGGATCAGTATTAAATAGTTGGTAGTCCAGCGATCGCCTGTCTTCACTCCTCTCTCCCTATTTTCGTAGATCAGCTGGTTTAACCGTTATAAGATCTGACTCCTCTCTCCCACCGCGTGATAACTGACAGGCTGAAAACTCTCTTTCAGATCATCACGGACTGCCTTCACATCAACACAGACAACATGTTCAGCATCCCTACCAGAACTTACACTAGAGCTTCACACCCAAGATACATAAACAATTTCCAGGTCCGCATAAATTGCTTTAAAAATTCGTTTTTTCCACGAACTATTGTGTGCTTCGTCCGATCGGACTGTGAGGCGAGTGCGTCTACATCTACGGCCTCGACAACGGCAGCAGCGTCTACATCTACGGCGGCGTCCGCAGGCAAACGTGGCCGCCCGCGCAAATACGCCACAGCCTCCTTAAGTGTCCTCCTCTAGGCGTCGTTCTCAATGTCGACCTAGACGTCGTCGTCTAGGCATCGTTCTCGACGTCATCCTAGACGTCGCCCTTAGGGTCGTGCTAAAAGTCGTCCTAGAAGTCATCCTAGATGTCGCCCTTGACGTCGTCCTAAAGGCCTTGCTATGCGTCGCGCTCTAGGCGTCGTTCTCGACGTCGTCTAGGAGTCGTTCTGGACGTCGTCCTAGATGTCTTCCTTAAGGTCGTCCTAGAGGTTGTCCTAGAAGTGGTCCTAGACGTCGACTTCGACGTCGTTTTAGACGTCGTCCTGGATGTCGCCCTAGACGTCGTCCTGGAGGTCGTCCGAGAGGTCGTCCTAGACGCCGCTCTTGACGTCGTCCTAGATGCCGCCCTGGACGTCGTCCTCAACGTCGTCCTAGAGGTCGTCCTAGACGCCGTAATGGGCGTCAATTTTCAGAAAGTGGTCCTCGACGTCGTCCTAAACTTGAATACGTGAAGAAACATTACTAAAAATATTTCGACTATAATGCTTTCGTCTTCCTACACGTTATGAGTCTAAAAAGGGCACTGAAGTTGATTCTGAGATCGCCCTTTTGTGGTGACAACTCACTCTACACGCTCTAAGCATCCGAACAAAGCTGAAATCACAATTCTGTGTAGCTTATTTACTCGTTAAAAGCGCATTCAAAGATTGCGACACGACCTTTTTGGGAAGACATTTCTTCCCAGTGAAGTGGTCGACGAAGGACGCTCGTCGGCGAGTTGCAAGCGATGGCTTCGCCCGCGGTGAAAAAGAGGAGTCTTACCTGAATGTGTTACCTATCAGACTCTCTTCGAAACGAATAATAAAATCATTCGGAATCTGCACGTATTGTAGGGCTTTCGTTGGTCCACACAGTGTAGTCCGCGAGAAAAAAGAGTTTACATGTTTTTCTCTTGCCCTGACATGAATAGGCGGTTTTTGGAATATAGGTCTTGGTATATGCGAGACCTAACACATTTTAAACAATATAAGATCAAAAAGAACCTTTTTAAAAAATGACTTCAGTTCCCCTTTAAGAGTGCTTGTGTAATTTTTCTTCTCCCGAATTTCACAAAAATGTGGGCGAAGAAAAAAAAAACACTACCGCATACGCACTAGCCAACTCGGGCAGCGCGCTTGGATCCCACGCAAAGAGCAGTGATGATGTTTTAACAGGGATTGTGACCGTGCTCTAGCGTTATTTCATCACGCTCCTTGTGGTTTGATCTCCTCTGTGAGGGTCTCCAAATGCTTCGGCTCAGGGGTCAGATTTGGAATATGTTGCAATCTTGGGCTGGGGGGGTGGGGGGGTATAAATGGGTTAATAAAAAATAATAATGAAATAAATCTAAATAACAATTTCAATACAAAAATATAAACTAGAAAAAAGAAAACGCCGAGTACATATTCAAACATTATTTTTAAATTCGATATGTTGCTTGTTATGACATATCATAGTAATTGTGAAACAGAAATTCGCCAAGTATAAATCAAAACGCAAAAGAACTTTTGCATATTCCCACAGGGTAAGGGCCCAAGGAAAATGGTAAATCTGATAATAACAATACACAATAGAAGACACTAAGAACGATACACGCAAGAATGCGAAATGATGCTAACAAAGTCTCACAGACCTGAATCAGGGGACTACAAAGAAGCATTGCTGGTGATAACAAGCAGTGTTGTACACGTTCCTAAAAAAGAGGAACGGAAGCTCGTTCCTCGTTCCTCTTGATTTTTGGAACGCGTTCCCGTTACAGTACAAAAAATGAAACGTATCGTAACATATACGTTACATATTCAACTTACATTTGAATTTTGCTAATTACCATATTTATTTAGATCAAACCAAGTTTTTTTTATCGATCCTATCAAATAGCAACATACGAATTTGAATGGCGTCATAGAAGGACGCCAGAAGAAGAAAACAAGCGAAAGCAAGGTTTCATTTGTTGATATACTCCATTTTAAAAATCTCAGCGTTTTGCCAAATTCATGTCTGTGGTGGGATATGCAGACGAGCCAAATGTACTGTTGCCCCACATTGCATGAGCGTTTTACAACAACCTCACACGTTTCAGTCTAACACTCCCCTGTTCGAACTTAACAACGTTTGCTCATCGATGTTACTGTCCGTAAGACGAGCAAGTGGAGAAGAGGGTAGGACTTTTGGGAGGTCAGTCTTGAAAACCACCAGTCCCTCTTCGTCAAGGTTGAATTCGTTGTCCAGTTTGAAGGTGGAAGAAGAGGAGAGGGAATGAAGGTTAATTCTTGTGCATCTGGCCAATGTTTGGGGTACAAGGGTGCGTTTGATGTCTTGTAACCTGATCTTTTGGTGTAACTGTAGGTTTCTTTGTTGAAGTTCAGTAATGGCTGCAGTCTGCCTGAGATTTCTGGGTGTATGAGGATTTGTGGAAGCATGGAAAGTAGCTAAGTTTGAGACGTCCCTTTTTATGTCTTTTCCTTCGACTAAATGTTTTTATTTCTTGGCCACTGAAAAGAGAATCAATGCTCACTAGCTCTCCTGCACCCTAATGTTACCAAGCGAGGACCACCACAAAATAACCCCTAAGTAACAAAAAACTTAACGGGATGGGGCTCTTTGTAAAGATATAGTTTTAATACTTTTTTTAGAATTCCCCTTATAAAATAAAATAAAAATGACCCCAATGAACGAAGAAAAAGGAACGCCGTTCCTTCTTCCGTTCCCGTAAAAATGTAACGAGTTCCCGTTCCAGCTCCACCGATGCAAAATGGAACTGCGGCGTTCCATCGTTCCTCCTGAAAGGAACGCGTTCCAGGAACGCCATTCCTTGGAACGCCGTTCCGTACAACACTGATCACAATGTAGCATAAATGATATGGCGAAAGAACACCCTTTTTGATGCATATTACTCTCATTTTTTTATTTCTTTGCTTGCGCCTTTAGTGCGCGTCACGGCACCGTTTCTTTTTCTTTTCTTTTCTGACGCGCGCACATTTTGACGTTAATAGTAGTTGACCGCGGGCCGGGCGTCACTGTAAAGACTGCGGCCATGTGCAGGCGGGCAGCCGGAACTCCTCTCCAAGACGGACGTGGGACGCGGGCCGCGTTTGGAGACCCCTGACTCAACATCTCCTAGACTAGGAAGACCCCAGTACTTACGAGTCGGGATGCAAAGATGGTGGAGACAGACCTATGTTAACGTTTTAAAACATTAGGCACGAAAAGGCTACCTTCCTGAAAACGACACGATCGGATGTTTTTCAACACCACGTTTGTATTGGAGGGAGGCGCACAAAATAACATTTTAAAAGTTAGGTAGTTAATCCTTGTTAATTAGCCAATTTGGCCCATTGCATAAAAATAACTTGACTTGCTCAAGTGAAGAATACTGGGCCTGCTTGAAATGCGTTGCTCGCACCATGCTTTTTTAAAGTTTCGGCGCAAGTTAGCTGAAATACCCTGTGTGTCTTTTTGTTTAGCTTGCTGTCAGAACTAAATGAAATCGGTGGTTTCCCCAACTCATTTTATTTTTAGAGATGCAAGACACGACACAGTGGAAGATTTTTTTAATGTCAAGTGTGCATACATATGGCTGCTCCCTCACCACCCGGCGTGCAGTTGAGGATCTCGAATGATAATTCTAGGAAATTGGCTCGTATTGCCCTGTTAGTGTGGTATTACAGGTTACCGGGTTGTAAACTCTAAATACAGGCTCTCCACAAGTTATCATGAAGGCGAGAACGCAATCGAGAGAAATCCGTTCCCATAGGACATCTTGAAACCATCTTTGAATGTCATCTTCTACGTACAATTCTAGGTCTTCTTTTTGATCATCTGTCGCAGTACAGTTTTCATAGATTCCAAATTTTTTCTTATACTTCTCTATTATTTCCTCTTCTTTTCTTATAATGTCGTCTTTCAGGTCATCCACTATACTTTTCAACTCGGTTTTTCTCAGCCACAAATCGCATCCTATGAAAACGAGAAGACACCAATTAATTGTGAAGATCGTACAGACAGTTTTGGACGACTGGGAAAGTACTCAAACGTGCGAAAGCAGGTGACTCCAAAGGAAAACGAAAATCAGTGGCAGCGCAGAGCAGCTGGCAAAAGTTAATAATGTAAAACAAAAAGTTCAGTTTTCCGTCAGTTCGTGTCCTGTGTACTACTCCCTCTGCCTGTCTCTGTTTTTACGCGTTGTTTTTGCTTTCCCCTTATTGTGTCGTAACACTTATCGTTACAAAGGTGAAAAAGCTTTAGATAAGTAAAGTGTCTTTTTTTATGTTTTTAAACCCCAGAATGTTGTTGTTTTACCACAAGACAAAAGAAAACACGAATATATTATTGAATGGGTATCCATTTTCTCTTGAAGGTGAGAGGCAAGAATAGGCACTGAATAATTTTATTTAATAATTAGAGCTCAGCTGACTATTCTGAGATAGCGTTTTGTAATTATATCTGTATAGTTTTCGAGAACAATATTTTTTAGATTTTTTTTAGATTTATTTGTATTGTGTCTAGACATAACCGTGGCCATACGTCTAGTGGTACACACTCAAACAGACACATACACTTTCGTGAAAAAAACACACAAAATAACAGAAAACAGAAACTCTGAACACTGGTGTTAGTAAATGTGGAAGGTTAGTACACTTTTAAAATTCATCTCACTCCCGAAAATGTCAACTACCGCACTCATTGCATTATAATTCCTCTGAATTCGTAAAATGGGGGAAATGAACACATGCCTTGCATATATGGAGCGTGTTGTGGAGACGACAATTCACGCGAGGGACATATATAAACAACAGTAAAACAAGTCTAGGGCGACGTATTCTGCTATGCACAGTTTTATACAAAAATGCATAATCTCGCAAAATTTCGGCGCCAGTGTTTGCAC
Organism: Ixodes persulcatus; assembly: GCA_013358835.2. NCBI lineage: Eukaryota > Metazoa > Arthropoda > Arachnida > Ixodida > Ixodidae > Ixodes > Ixodes persulcatus. Next base: position 69,091 of record JABSTQ010003549.1, read on the forward strand.
GTTTAGCCGAAGTAACATTCACTCGTAGCTGAAAAAAGACCGGTGGTCGTAATCACGGTCGTACACAATGCGTGCCAACTTTCTCTGCACACGTTTTGTAGTTTGTGACAGGTTAAGGCTCGTTCACACACTTTCGACCGAGTAGGACAGAAAAAGACAAGACCGGTTTTTAAGCCTCTTGCGACGTCTTAGAACCGGAATCGAGTGCTGCGGAGTTGGTCCTAAGACGTCGTAAGAGGCTTAAAAGCCGGTCTTGTCTCACTCCGTCCAACTCGGTCGCAAGTGTGTGAATGGCGCTTAAAGGCTCGTTTACACGCTTGTGACCGAGAACGATTGAGAGAGACAAGACCGGTTTTTAAGCCTCTTGCGACGTCTTAGGACCGGATGCGATGCTGCTGAGCTGGTCCTAAGAAGTCGTAAGAGGCTTAAAAACCGGTCTTGTCTCTCTCGGTCTTACTCGGTTGTAAGTGTGTGAGCGGGCCTTAAGAGTTCAGGAAAAAAACGCCCACCACCTCTTTTCACTTTAGCTGAGCGATGGAAAGGAGGTGACCTACTCTCCAGCGTTCGCTATGCTGAAGGAAAAAGAGTGGAGAGGAATTTCCCCTGCAGACAGTTCCAAACTACAGTGCCGAACTATAGTTACGAGCGCACAATGGAGGTGTAAAGCCTGAGACATGAAAGCTCTTTAAATGACGGGTTGTCCAAACAGGATACTTCAGAACTAGTGAAGCAAAACTTCTCCGCCGTATGAAGTGGAAGTTGAAGTCCGGCCGTCCGTCTTCTGTTTGTACATACACCAGGACAACATCACGGCTTTCCTCCTCGCCTCATCCGCTTTCTTTAAAATGACGGGTTAAGGGTTGTCCAAACAGGACACTTCAGAAATAGTGAAGCAACACTTCACCGCCGTATGAAGTGGAAGTTGAAGACCGGCCGTCCGTCTTCTGTTTATACATACACCAGGACAACATCACGGCTTTCCTCCTCGCCTCATCCGCTTTCTTTGAAATGACGGGTTAAGGGTTGTCCAAACAGGATACTTCAGAACTAGTGAAGCAACACTTCTCCGCCGTATGAAGTGGAAGTTGAAGTCCGGCCGTCCGTCTTCTGTTTGTACATACTCCAGGACAACATCACGGCTTTTCTCCTCGCCTCATCCGCTTTCTTTAAAATGACGGGTTAAGGGTTGTCCAAACAGGATACTTCAGAACTAGTGAAGCAACGCTTCTTCGCCGTAAGAAGTGGAAGTTGAAGTACGGCCGTCCGTCTTCTGTTTGTACATACACCAGGCAAACATCACGGCTTTCCTCATCGCCTCATCCGCTTTCTTTAAAATGACGGGTTAAGGGTTGTCCAAACAGGATACTTCAGAACTAGTGAAGCAACACTTCTTCGCCGTAAGAAGGGGAAGTTGAAGTCCGACCGTCCGTCTTCTGTTTGTACATACACCAGGCAAACATCACGGCTTTCCTCCTCGCCTCATCCGCTTTCTTTGAAATGATGGGTTAAGGGTTGTCCAAACAGGATACTTCAGAACTAGTGAAGCAACACTTCTACGCCGTAAGAAGTGGAAGTTGAAGTCCGGCCGTCCGTCTTCTGTTTGTGCATACACCAGGCAAACATCACGGCTTTCCTCCTCGCCTCATCCGCTTTCTTTAAAATGACGGGTTAAGGGTTGTCCAAACAGGACACTTCAGAACTAGTGAAGCAACACTTCTCCGCCGTATGAAGTGGAATTTGAAGTCCGGCCGTCCGTCTTCTGTTTATACATACACCAGGCAAACATCACGGCTTTCCTCCTCGCCTCATCCGCTTTCTTTAAAATGACGGGTTAAGGGTTGTCCAAACAGGACACTTCAGAACTAGTGAAGCAACACTTCTCCGCCGTATGAAGTGGTATTTGAAGTCCGGCCGTCCGTCTTCTGTTTGTACATACACCAGGCAAACATCACGGCTTTCCTCCTCGCCTCATCCGCTTTCTTTAAAATGACGGGTTAAGGGTTGTCCAAACAGGACACTACAGAACTAGTGAAGCAACACTTCTCCGCCGTATGAAGTGGAGTTTGAAGTCCGGCCGTCCGTCTTCTGTTTATACATACACCAGGCAAACATCGCGGCTTTCCTCCTCGCCTCATCCGCTTTCTTTGAAATGATGGGTTTAGGGTTGTCCGAAACAGACACTTCAGAACTAGTCAACCAACACTTCTCCGCCGTAAGAAGTGGAAGTTGAAGTCCGGCCGTCCGTCTTCTGTTTTTACATACACCAGGCAAACATCACGGCTTTCCTCCTCGCCTAATCCGCTTTCTTTAAAATGTCGGGTTAAGGGTTGTCCAAACAGGACACTTCAGAACTAGTGAAGCAACACTTCTCCGCCGTAAGAAGTGGAAGTTGAAGTCCGGCCGTCCGTCTTCTGTTTGTACATACACCAGGCAAACATCACGGCTTTCCTCCTCGCCTCATCCGCTTTCTTTAAAATGACGGGTTAAGGGTTGTCCAAACAGGACACTTCAGAACTAGTGAAGCAACACTTCTCCGCCGTATGAAGTGGAATTTGAAGTCCGGCCGTCCGTCTTCTGTTTGTACATACACCAGGCAAACATCACGGCTTTCCTCCTCGCCTCATCCGCTTTCTTTAAATGACGGGTTAAGGGTTGTCCAAACAGGACACTTCAGAACTAGTGAAGCAACACTTCTCCGCCGTATGAAGTGGAATTTGAAGTCCGGCCGTCCGTCTTCTGTTTGTACATACACCAGGCAAACATCACGACTTTCCTCCTCGCCTCATCCGCTTTCTTTAAATGACGGGTTAAGGGTTGTCCAAACAGGACACTTCAGAACTAGTGAAGCAACACTTCTCCACCGTATGAAGTGGAATTTGAAGTCCGGCCGTCCGTCTTCTGTTTATACATACACCAGGCAAACATCACGGCTTTCCTCCTCGCCTCATCCGCTTTCTTTAAAATGACGGGTTAAGGGTTGTCCAAACAGGACACTTCAGAACTAGTGAAGCAACACTTCTCCGCCGTATGAAGTGGAAGTTGAAGTCCGGCCGTCCGTCTTCTGTTTGTACATACACCAGGCAAACATCACGGCTTTCCTCCTCGCCTCATCCGCTTTCTTTAAAATGACGGGTTAAGGGTTGTCCAAACAGGACTTTACAGAACTAGTGAAGCAACACTTCTCCGCCGTATGAAGTGGAATTCGAAGTCCGGCCGTCCGTCTTCTGTTTATACATACACCAGGCAAACATCACGGCTTTCCTCCGCGCCTCATCCGCTTTCTTTGAAATGATGGGTTTAGGGTTGTCCAAAAGAGACACTTCAGAACTAGTGAACCAACACTTCTCCGCCGTAAGAAGTGGAAGTTGAAGTCCGGCCGTCCGTCTTCTGTTTGTACATACACCAGGCAAACATCACGGCTTTCCTCCTCGCCTAATCCGCTTTCTTTAAAATGACGGGTTAAGGGTTGTCCAAAACAGACACTTCAGAACTAGTAAAGCAACACTTTTCCGCCGTAAGAAGTGGAAGTTGAAGTCCGGCCGTCCGTCTTCTGTTTGTACATACACCAGGCAAACATCACGGCTTTCCTCTTCGCCTCATCCGCTTTCTTTAAAATGACGGGTTAAGGGTTGTCCAAACAGGATACTTCAGAACTAGTGAAGCAACACTTCTTGGCCGTAAGAAGTGGAAGTTGAAGTCCGGCCGTCCGTCTTCTGTTTCTACATACACCAGGCAAACATCACGGCTTTCCTCCTCGCCTCATCCGCTTTCTTTAAAATGACGGGTTAAGGGTTGTCCAAACAGGACACTTCAGAACTAGTGAAGCAACACTTCTCCACCGTATGAAGTGGAATTTAAAGTCCGGCCGTCCGTCTTCTGTTTATACATACACCAGGCAAACATCACGGCTTTCCTCCTCGCCTCATCCGCTTTCTTTAAAATGACGGGTTAAGGGTTGTCCAAACAGGACACTTCAGAACTAGTGAAGCAACACTTCTCCGCCGTATGAAGTGGTATTTGAAGTCCGGCCGTCCGTCTTCTGTTTGTACATACACCAGGCAAACATCACGGCTTTCCTCCTCGCCTCATCCGCTTTCTTTAAAATGACGGGTTAAGGGTTGTCCAAACAGGACACTACAGAACTAGTGAAGCAACACTTCTCCGCCGTATGAAGTGGAATTTGAAGTCCGGCCGTCCGTCTTCTGTTTATGCATACACCAGGCAAACATCACGGCTTTCCTCCTCGCCTCATCCGCTTTCTTTGAAATGATGGGTTTAGGGTTGTCCAAAAGAGACACTTCAGAACTAGTGAACCAACACTTCTCCACCGTAAGAAGTGGAAGTTGAAGTCCGGCCGTCCGTCTTCTGTTTGTACATACACCAGGCAAACATCACGGCTTTCCTCCTCGCCTCATCCGCTTTCTTTAAAATGACGGGTTAAGGGTTGTCCAAACAGGACACTTCAGAACTAGTGAAGCAACACTTCTCCGCCGTATGAAGTGGAATTTTAAGTCCGGCCGTCCGTCTTCTGTTTGTACATACACCAGGCAAACATCACGACTTTCCTCCTCGCCTCATCCGCTTTCTTTAAAATGACGGGTTAAGGGTTGTCCAAACAGGACACTTCAAAACTAGTGAAGCAACACTTCTCCGACGTATGAAGTGGAAGTTAAAGTCTGGCCGTCCGTCTTCTCTTTGTACATACACCAGGCAAACATCACGGCTTTCCTCCTCGCCTCATCCGCTTTCTTTAAAATGACGGGTTAAGGGTTGTCCAAAAGAGACTTCAGAGCTAGTGAAGCAACACTTCTCCGCCGTATGAAGTGGAAGTTGAAGTCCGGCCGTCCGTCTTCTGTTTATACATACACCTGGCAAACATCACGGCTTTCCTCCTCGCCTCATCCGCTTTCTTTAAAATGACGGGTTAAGGGTTGTCCAAACAGGACACTTCAGAACTAGTGAAGCAACACTTCTCCGCCGTATGAAGTGGAATTTGAAGTCCGGCAGCCCGTCTTCTGTTTGTACATACACCAGGCAAACATCACGGCTTTCCTCCTTGCCTCATCCGCTTTCTTTAAAATGACGGGTTAAGGGTTGTCCAAAAGAGACTTCAGAGCTAGTGAAGCAACACTTCTCCGCCGTATGAAGTGGAAGTTGAAGTCCGGCCGTCCGTCTTCTGTTTATACATACACCTGGCAAACATCACGGCTTTCCCCCTCGCCTCATCCGCTTTCTTTAAAATGACGGGTTAAGGGGTGTCCAAACAGGACACTTCAGAACTAGTGAAGCAACACTTCTCCGTCGTATCAAGTGGAATTTGAAGTCCGGCCGTCCGTCTTCTGTTTATACATACACCAGGAAAACATCACGGCTTTCCTCCTCGCCTCATCCGCTTTCTTTGAAATGATGGGTTAAGGGTTGTCCAAACAGGACACTTCAGAACTAGTGAAGCAACACTTCTCCGCCGTATGAAGTGGAAGTTAAAGTGTGGCCGTCCGTCTTCTGTTTGTACATACACCAGGCAAACTTCACGGCTTTCCTCCTCGCCTCATCCGCTTTCTTTAAAATGACGGGTTAAGGGTTGTCCAAACAGGATACGTCAGAACTAGTGAAGCAACACTTCTCCGCCATAAGAAGTGGAAGTTGAAGTCCGGCGTCCGTCTTCTGTTTGTACATACACCAGGCAAACATCACGACTTTCCCTCTCGCCTCATCCGCTTTCTTTAAAATGACGGGTTAAGGGTTGTCCAAACAAGACACTTCAGAACTAGTGAAGCCACACTTCTCCGCCGTATGAAGTGGAAGTTGAAGTCCGGCCGTCCGTCTTCTGTTTGTACATACACCAGGCAAACATCACGACTTTCCTCCTCGCCTCATCCGCTTTCTTTCAAATGACGGGTTAAGGGTTGTCCAAACAAGACACTTCAGAACTAGTGAAGCAACACTTCTCCGCCGTAAGAAGTGGAAGTTGAAGTCCGGCCGTCCGTCTTCTGTTTGCACATACACCAGGTAAACATCACGGCTTTCCTCCTCGCCTCATCCGCTTTCTTTAAAATGACGGGTTAAGGGATGTGCAAACAAGACACTTCAGAACTAGTGAAGCAACACTTCTCCGCCGTATGAAGTGGAATTTGAAGTCCGGCTGTCCGTCTTCTGTTTGTACATACACCAGGCAAACATCAAGGCTTTCCTCCTCGCCTCATCCGCTTTCTTTAAAATGACGGGTTAAGGGTTGTCCAAACAAGACACTTCAAAACAGACTTGTGCCCGTTACTCCAAAAAAGTAATTAATTACAATTACAATTACTTGGCCTAAAAAGTAGTGGATTACCGTTACAAATTACTCCTCGTAAAAAGTAACTAATTAATTACTTCGTTACTTTACTTAATTACTTTTGCGTTACTTTAAAGAAACGCAAAATACCTGCTATATCTACTGCGTGGTTGTGGGTGGAATTTCGGGCCCCATCAAAAATAAAACAGATTCACTACTATATCTACCGATTATTTTATGATAACAATTTTAGGAGGATGGATCTATAAATCTGTAAAGGCTGGAACAGGTGTTTAATATAAAGGAATCTAGCGCTGTCCACCCGGGACAGAACTGAATCCATGAACATGCGACGAATGCACATGGGCAGCGGAGGCACGCACACCATTCGAAATCTGGCATCGGCAAACTTTAGAATACGACTCTCCTGAATATGGGGTTTTTCTATGGTTGCTGCATATTGCCTAAATAGGGGCAGGTTTAGCCACTAAAACCAACTGGCTGTGAGACATGCGGTACTTGCGTTTGGCCAGATTTCAAAGAGTCCCGCTTGTTGAAGGTTGTTATCCTGCCTTGACCCACTTGATCTTTTTTCTTGGTCATCAAACTAATCAAAACCAAAACTTCACATGAAATATTAATTCACAATCTTTCAGCTAAGCTGATTTTTCCGTTTAGAAATTATTGAAAAAAAGCACAATTGTCAGTGAACAGCAGGCTTCAATGTATCTCACGTGTCTACAGCCGCCTTACGCTGCTTAACTCCTGTGTCCAAGTCAGCCACTGTTTGTTCTCAGAAAACTCGGGCTGTGTTCCCTTTCCCTAATATGTCGGAGTACAAGTTCCCGTAGGCACAATCCGCTGACGAGAACCCCAACATTTGTCTTCTAAGGAATATGGGTTCAGCTTCCAAATCCCAAGCCATTTTGGCTGTGCTTCCCGACCACCTTATCGCCTGCTGTCGAAACTTACTGTTTGAACTGACAGTAGAGTTGATGCTACATTTTGTTCTGTTCCAATAAGCTGCTGCCATCGCTTCCCTTATGTTTGTGCCTTACGCATCCGCTATTACGAAGTCAATTGACAGAAGCCACAAAGCTGGTTGGTCCAGCCGGTATTTAGCTTTCACAGCGCTGTCAAAGATGAACAGGGTCAGGGTCTCGTTACCCATTTTTTTTTTTTTTTGACTGCGGGGTTGATGTGTGTAGGCGGTACATCGACAAGCAAAGGACGGCTCGTGTGACAAAAAAAATGCTGATTGGTTTTTGGGGTACAACATGCAGGGGGTGGGGCGGAAAGGAGGAAGGGGGGGGAGGGGGGCGAGCGGATGCACCACTGTCACAGTGTGCACGTTCGTACTCTTCACGACCCACACGCGACGGTTTTATGGGCCATTAGTTTTCCGCTCTTTTGTGCGCTCGAAGCAGTCCGTTCGTTTTCAAGTCGGAGCTTGTTGCCTTCATGTAGAAAGTCGAATCCTCCCAGCCTGGCTGACCGTACGAACCAGTCCAGAAACGGGCTCTGGCTGGGCTGTCGTGGTTTCCGTGAATTCCTTTCCCTCGCCAGCTCTCTCTTCGCGAGCAAACCCCCGTCTTCTGTTACCATGCTAGAAGCGCGAAGGCCGTTGCATCGCCCTTCTTCCACTCTATTGTTTCCTTTGACTGGGCGGAAGAATTGTAACGAGTAATTTCAGTAACACGTTACTGAAAAAGTAATAAAATTAGATTACAAATTACATTTTCAAAAAAGTAACGGATTAATTACAAAATTACTAGAAAAGTAATTAGTTACAAGTAATTCCGTTACTTGTAACGAATTACTTCCAAGTCTGCTTCTGAACTAGTGAAGCAACACTTCTCCGCCATAAGAAGTGGAAGTTGAAGTCCGGCCGTCCGTCTTCTGTTTGCACATACACCAGGTAAACATCACGGCGTTCCTCCTCGCCTCATCCGCTTTCTTTAAAATGACGGGTTAAGGGTTGTCCAAACAGGACACTTCAGAACTAGTGAAGCAACACTTCTCCGCCGTATGAAGTGGAATTTGAAGTCCGGCAGCCCGTCTTCTGTTTGTACATACACCAGGCAAACATCACGACTTTCCTCCTCGCCTCATCCGCTTTCCTGTGACGTCGGCGCCTGTCCATCTCTTCTGCCGCGCCCTCGTAACCTTCCCTTTCCTGTTTTCGGGATAAGACTTAACAGCAGCGGAGGCCTTGAGCGATTGACTGACACTCAACAGAGCGTGTGAGTGACTGTCGGAACCCACATGATGAGCATGCACTATGCCTCCGTCACGGAGAAAAGCGGACTGTAGCAAAAAACAAACTTTCCTCTCGGCAAAAAACAAACTGGAGGATGCAGATTGCCGCATTTCATATGGCGGAGAAGTGTCGTTTCGCGCGCCCTTCAAGTGTCCTGTTTGGACAGCCTTTTATACGCGAAAACAACCCCAAAAGTCGCAAGCAAGAACTAACTAAATTTAATACATGATTAATAAAACTAAAATATTAATCAATATAAACCCGGAAGTCAGGTGAATATTCCCGTCGCAATGGTTCATTGTCTAGTTTATAATAAATAAATAAATAAATAAATAGGCGCACGATTCTTTTCTTATTAAGAGATTAAAAAGTGTTTTTGTTTTTTTACTGTTTAGACCTAATTTTTGTAAAACCCACCATAATGAGATAGCAGACATGTCCTCCTGCAGCAGCTCGCAATCAACATGTGATTGAATCCGTATGAACATCTTAATATAATCATCGAACTGGAGCAACTTTGAATGTTTTACACAAAGTGAGTGATTAATGGTAACAATGTTAACAAATAAGGGTCCGAGAATAGGGCCCCGAGGAGCGCCAGATTATATATATGATCTCGATAACCCATAAAGATAGGACGGAAACCACAAACCTACCGGCCAAATCACCCTAGTTTCCGAAAGCTTGTACCCTAAAAAGTCATTGGGCACCAGGTCAAATGCATTACTCAAGTCAAAACAAATGGCGTCGACCTGCCCATGGTTGGCAATATGGGGCCAACGTATTTCAAATAGTATTTTAGTTTCAACAATCTTAGGCTTAAGAAAACCGTGTTGCGATTCATTTCTCTTTTATTTAAAATAACTAGAAAGTTATTAAGTTATTAATAACTTAATATTAAGTTATTACTAACTAATAACTAGTTATTACCCTCTCAAACAGTTTTGAGAATGCGCTCAGTATATACGATGTTTGATTTTAACTCGAACAGACATATGTAAGCCAAAAAAACATGAAAGGTGCACTGATGCTGTCTGTGAGATGAGTTATAAGACTAAAAGGATCATATTATAGTGGGCTAATCGTCACGACAAGTCAGACAGTCAACTAAAACTTGTTAGGTAGCTTTTTAGTTAGCGATAATGAAAGTATGTTTCAAAATAGATTCCTGCAGAGCGTCATCGAAAACTACTAAACTATGAAATTTTAGATGGAGGCATTGCACAATTAAAGTGCGGGTGTGCACTAAAGTTACCACCTTTGCAAGAGGTCTAAGGCTGGCGGTGCTGAACGTGGGTGATTATCATCCGCGAAGACCAGCAACAAACTGTAGTATACATCGTTTCACCTTGGCTTGTTGAAGAGCGAAAAGTACGGCACCTTCGAACCAATCAGAGTGACGGCTGGGAAGGTTGACAGCCCTTAAAGGTCAACGTACAGCCCTAGTTTTCTGCAGGGAAGACGATCCTCTTAGCGCCATACTCTCGAAAACTGCGAGGGGTGCCATGTTGGGGCATGTTGCAAAGGTGGACTGGATACGGGAAAGGAGGCAGCGATAAAAAGTGGAAAGCCCGAAGTGCACGTCGGCCTGTTAACAAAGACACGGGGGCGGGAGCATAACCCAAGCAGATGGAGAAGAGGGGAAGGAGGAACTGCCTTCGTAAACCGAACCCTCTTTTGCGTGTCCTGTTGTCCCCCTGGGAAATTAGCGCGTCACACAAAAGTTTTACAAAAGGGGCTTTTTTCTCTCTCCTGCTTATGGCCTTGACAGCACTGCACGAAACTAGAGACTGACAACTAGTATAGTCACGTGTCTAGCTTCGAAAGGGTTGATTGGCTCACTCGGACCGTAACCTTCGCCGTTTGCCAAGATATGGTGAGGCGGTGTATTGATGCAGATTTATCGTTCGCCTTGAGGCTACGATAGCCGATGGTGTTTCTTCATAAGTTAAATCTCCATGTTATCGCCTTCGCGGGATTTTCAGTATTAGGTATTTATTGGCAGAGGCGATGCATAAAACATCTATTAAGTTTTTCTGCCCTAGTGCCTACACTTTTCATTATCAATCAAATATTGGTCATGCGGAGAGGTCTTTTTTACTTGCAAGTCTCCAACGTAGCATCAAATTACGTTCAAATTTCCTTGCACTAAAATTATTAATGTATTAAAAATCACGCACGATACTAGCAGCATAAGACATTTCATTGCAGTCCTGCAAAGTTACCTTTTTCGTCCAGAATATAACAGATGTCTATTGTGCACGACACTCGGCAATGTTTGGAGCACTCCTTTTTAGTGGGAAAAAAATTTTGGCACCATGGAGTACCCCTTTTTTCGTGAACATGCCAATAGATACAAGCCTTTGAGGCACCGACGATTACCAGCGAGTTTAGAGTACGACCTTAGTAAACTGAACATAAGACTTAACATATGGTTTATCTTACACATATAGTACATGTTAACGCGAAAATTTAAATGAAAGCAACACAAAATAAATCCGTCGTAATGCGCCTCTTACACAGCTTCTTTTATTCTAGATTCCTGTGTTAGGAAACTTTGATTTATCTGTTTTTTCTTCCGTTATAAAGCAAACTGTACTGCTATCCTTACCACTTAAATTAGCGGAAAACCAGACAGTGTGAGATTAACCTCGCTGAAGTTTTAATGCCCTTACCTCCCCTGGCTGCGGGACTCCTGAAGATATAACATTGCGGCTCGCTGTATACCACATACATGTCCATATACTGAGGATTTTCCGGAGAGGGGAACAACTCGTGTAGAACATCCTCGGTTAAATCATCATAGTCTTGTGTACTAAGCTGAAGTTTTGCAGCGTCACCTGCGTGGTAAAATTATTTCTGCTGTGAATATTGTAGGTACCACCAACAAAAACATGCTCCACATTTGTCGAGCATGAAAGCTGAACTTACCCCTATCCGGAAAGGGAGTACTTCTGGAATAGCAGGTGGAGTTATCACACTCAGCGTAGGTGTAGCTTCCTGGGGGAACTGGAGTGGCACTCGGGAGTGTTCCTGGTTTTGGGGTACAAAAACATTGTATCGCACTGTCAAAATAGTTTAGACGATTACGCGGCTAAACTCTTCCCAGTCTGCACACTAATAAGGACCTGACAGCGAAGCAAAGCCGTAAAGTAACTAATTACAACTATGTACGTTACTGTAATTAGTAACATTTTGTTAAAACTAAATAAGATAGAATAAAATGTTCGTAACTATAACTTGGTTATAACTCGTAACTTGGCATAGTTACATTTAATTTCCGAATTTTCACTTTTGAGCATCATCGCCGAACAATTTAAAACTGCTGAAGCAAATTTTGGTGAGAATGCTTGACTTATTACTAGGTTTATTTTATATGACCCTTGAATTTTGTTAATTTGTTGTGATAAATAAAGAGCCTCGCTTGATTAAAAATGACAATAAATTATCATTGCGGAGCCTCGTGGTCAGCACTATTGGAATTGAAGCAAACGGTTAGCACTTTCTGAAATTTAACTCATGAGACGATCGTCTGAAACAGGCTAACATATAACCGCATTGTAGTAAATACAGCACGTTCGATGATGTTGAACGAAACCCGCTAAAGCTTCTTCGCTGCAGCTGTTCTCCAGTGCAGAACAAAATGACATAGCGTATTTAGATTCAAATAGAGCGAATCTAAACAAGTTTTAATGCAAGGGTGCTAGCGAGCTGCTTAAGAACTGCAGCGTTTAACCCTAGAGAGTTGGAAACAGAAAGACAGGACAACTCGAATCTCCAAACACAGCTGAAGTTTATTTCACGAAAGTAAAGCTTAAATAGACAACCAAAAGAAAGAAAACCGAACAGACCAAAAGAAGACATGGAGGACAGCGATGACGTCACGCGTAACTAACCAGGATACACGTATCCAAAGAGGGTACACATCAACCTCCAAACCAGATTCCACAACAAAGAGATGATTGATTGCACCGTGCTACGGACAGAAACTGAGGACATAGTCAAAGTGAATAACCCAATGATGACGAAGCAACAAAAGAAATGCGGTCAACCAACTACTAATGAAGCCAGAATGAAGCGGCTGTAATTAAGAGACGCTTTCACGCAATTGTTAAGAGAAACGAACATTTCGCTAAAACAACAAGCGTGCCCATCAGTCATCAACGACTATTTCACTGAACGCTTGTAACAACCCTTTCCTCGTGGACCACTTCAGTATTTTCCCAAAGAACGACACAATTTGCTTCAGGAAGAGAAATGATCCGCTAATTCTGAACCTTCGGATTTGTTTTTCACCGTTCCTTTGTGTTCAATTAAGTTGCGATTAAGACACCTAGCCTTCTGAACCATACAGCAAGAACCACACTTCACAGGAATATTGCACATTACACCCAGATCGCAATACACCGAAGGGTTCCTGATTTTTGTTACAACCTGCCTTCTGTGACGAAAAAGGTGCAAGCCGGTGGAGCCGAAAATCTGGTTTTAAAACAGCTGTCACACAAAACTTCCTCGCTGATGCCTTGGGTTATGGGATCCATGAAAGTAAAACAAACAAACCTACTTTTCTCTAGTCGCACATATTTCGGTAAGTTAGAATTTGTCAGCAAATGATGGATGACTGAAGACACAAACTCCCTGCTGTAGTCAGCGAAGAACAATATTTTCACGAATGGCGAGGTGACGAAACAAAGGATAACTGAGGAAACTGAAATGTTTAATGGGGCGAACATGTGCCCAAAACAAAAATGATACAGAAGATAACAACAGAGCGTCGCGGGCGTCGAACTCGGCGTAACAGCAGGATCGAACGCTGGGGCGAGACTGACTGCGGCTTCCCACGCGGAGCCCCTTTTGTACGCGCGTGGGCTTCTGGAACAGTCGGCGTAGAAGCGTCGGCGCGTAGAACATTCTAACCTGAAATCACCAACATTACTCCCGAATTTACCAGAACATCACATTACAGTGTCAACAAAAATGTGTCTCCACGGTCAGGCATCGAACCCTGGCTTTTTGCGTGGAAGGCAAGCGCGATGACCGCTAGGCCACGAGCGCGTTGCCTATTTGGTCAGCTGCGCGCGCGGCAATATACTAAGCTGCTTTTTCAAACCGGCGCCCAACGGTGAAAGCAAGCAAACTTGAGTGAGTTTGTTAGCACAGACTTGACAACTCCCCGCCTTACTGAATGACAACTTAATCTAAAGTGCAATGGCTCCCCCTCTGTTTCCCTACTCCCGAGGGTTAAAATTGTCACCTCTGAACATATATGTTTTTGAGAACTAAACGGCGCGTCGGCAATCACAGCACTTCTGACCATACGTCACGGGATTGCTTACAAGAAACCGCAACGTAAAAAGGAGCCTCCGGTAAGCCTAAGCAGAGCGGCAACCGACATGTAATTAGGGGCCGAGATCGTTCATGGTCTCTTGGTTTCACATATGGTACCTGGAGCGCGTCTCCGACATGGGTGTTTAGCGTCCTATCTCGCCCATACATACGAAGTGGTCCCGAAGTGGCAACAAATGACGTCACAAAAGCCGGAGTGTCCTGCTGTTGGATGTTGCGATCCCTGCGGTTGATCGTAGAAATGCTGGCAAAAAGCACGAGCGAATGTGAGCGCCACTGTCGTCGCGGCGACCCAACTTCTGGCTGCCGAAGCTTCCATGGACTGTGTGTGACATATCTGGGCCTCGCAGAGAACGAAAACTCTTCAAAATGGGACGTTGCTGTGGTCGTCAACAGCAAGCAAGTTGTGTCCAAGGTCGACAGAGGAGCGGACGAAACCGTACTTCCGGAAGACCTCTTCCACACCTTGTTCAAAAAGATGCAGCTACAAACAGCGAGACGCCCCTCAACGGCCAAAACGGTAAATCACTCATCGTTGTGGGCATGGTGCGGATGAAGATGACTCTCAAGGGACGAGAAAGTCTCGAAGATGTGTATATACTCCGAGGTCTAAAATCACCGCTTTTGGGGAAACCCACCATTGAAAACCTAGACGTTCTCAGCGAACTCGCAGCACGGCTATGCGTCATCGATAAAGAAAACGTCGAGTCCGAATATCCGAACCTCTTCCGTGGTCTCGGATCCCTGAAAGAAGAGTGCGACGTCAAGTTAAAGCTGTAAGCGGGCCGCCAGTCGGGTGATGAATGACGTTTATTGTTCCGAAGTGCGCCTTTATCAAGGCGAGGAACGGTGTGACGTAGGACGTCCCACGGTACATGATTGGATGAGCTCTTTCACTAGCATGACACAGCTTGTGCCCTGCTACATCTCCCCTCTTTAAAGGGGAATGGGAAAAGGGGAAGGGGCTTTGTTACAGTCTCTCGGGCAGTGGGTACCGGCAGGGTTCCCGGCGTTCTCGGGTACTTCTGCGTAGCTCTTGACTGGGCTCGTTGATGTCCAGGTCTGCCGGTCGGTCTTCGGTGGAAGGTCGACTTGAGTCCGGCTGGGATGCTGCCTCCCTTAGGTGCTCTCTTGTGCGTCCAATCTCGCGGCCGTGTTCAGTCTGAAGAATCGCTGAACGCGGGGTGTCCGCTGGTCTCAGGATGACGGCTGGCGACCAGATTCGCTGAAGTGTGTCGTACGTCGTGACCTGTTGCGCCGGTGACAATGGCGGCAGGTTTCGGGAGTTGCGGTTGTAGAAGGTCATCTGCCGCTGATGGATCTCCTTGAGGCGGTTGTGGACGGCTTTGCTTGGCACAGTCTCCGACTTCAGGTGGCTTGTTGGTACCGGTAGCAGCGTCCGCGTCTGTCGTCCCATCAGCCTCTGCACAGGAGACTTGAGGACAGCATCTCTGGGAGTATTTCGCCACTCAAGTAAAGCCATTTGGAAGTCTGGGATTCTGAACGAGCACTTTTTTAAAAGTTTCTTGGCCTCTTGAACTGCTCTTTCACTCATACCATTAGTGCGTGGATGGTAGGGGCTAGAGGTAGTGTGCATAACGCCTAGATGGGCTAGAAAGTCTTTGAACTCTTTGCTGTTGAATGGTGGGCCGTTGTCACAACACAGCTTCAGTGGTAGCCCATGAACTGAAAAAACTTCAGCACACCACGATTTAACCATGTTTGCGGTTGTGTTGCGGAGCTCCCAAACCTCAAAAAAGAACGAATAGAAGTCTACAATTATTGCAAACTCGCGTCCGCCGTATGAGAACAAGTCCATTCCCACGATCTCCCAAGGCAATGTCGGGACGTCGTGGCTCAGAAGAGCCATCTTTACGTTTCGTGGCTGATGCATCTGGCACACTTTGCAGGCCTTACAAAACTGCTCTATATCATTAGACATGTTCGGCCAAAACATCACACTTCTTGCTCGCGCTTTCATCTTCTCCGCCCCCGCGTGTGACATGTGCAGGAGGTACATCATTTCTACTCTTTTCGATTTTGGTATCATTACGTTATTGCTGCGAAACAGAAGGCCGTCTTGAGTGTGTATCTCCTCGCAGTATGCCCAGTAGGGACGGACGATTTCTGGGACGTCTTGCTTGTTATCAGGCCAGCTTGTCTCCGCGTAGTCACGCAGGTTTGGGAGTTCGGGGTCCTCTTTGGTTGCTCCAAGAACGTCCTTAAGGCGAGTTTCTGATGCTGAAACGTAAGCAAGTACGTTCACATGAAACTGGGTGGTTTCTTCTTGCATGCTGACTTTACTGGGGAAGCGTGACAAAGCATCGGCAAGAAAGAGTTCATTGCCCGGCTTGTATAGAAGACGGATGGCATAACGTTGCAAAGTCAATCGCATATGTTGCAAACGAAGTGGAGCTTGGTGCAGTGGTTTTTAAAAGATCGGCACCAAGGGACGGTGATCTGTCTCGACAATTACTTCCGCCTGGCCGAAAATGTAATCATGAAATTTGGTACAGCCGTGCACAATTGCCAGTGTTTCTTTTTCAATTTGTGCGTATCGCTGTTTTGTTTCTGTAAGGGACCTCGACGAAAAAGCGATAGGATGGCCTTCCTGAGTAAGGACGACCCCCACGCCGTATTGGCTGGCATCAACAGAAAGAGTGACTGTTTTTTTTGGATAAAAGTACGACAGAACCGGTGCTTCGATCAATGCTCGTCTTAGCGCGTCAAAAATGTTTTGCTGCTGTTCGGTCCACACCCAGGCAACATCCTTGCGCAGTAGAGCTCTCAGCGGCGCAGTCACGTCGGACATGCGAGGTACAAAACGCTGCACAAAGTTAATTGTGCCAAGAAAAACTTGCAACTCCTTACTGTTTGAGGGTGGCGGCATCGCCAGGATGTCATATACGCGGTCCGGGTCCAGGCGCAGGCCTTGCGTGGTCAGGATGTGACCTAGGTAGCGGACTTCTGTCTGCAAAAAAGTACATTTCTTGAGATTCAGTCGCAGATTGTAATCGCGGCAGCGCGACAGCAGCAGTGTCAAGTGATGGTCGTGCTCTTCTTTTGTTCTGCCCCAGAGTAGAATATCGTCCATCACTACGGCGACACAGGGTAGCCCTTCTAGTAGGCGGTGCATTGCTGCTTGAAATATTTCTGGTGCGGATGCGATCCCAAAGGGCATCCGGAGGAAGCGATATCGCCCGTACGGTGTGCTCATCGTGCAAAGTTTGGAACTCGACTCTGCAAGTTTGATTTGCCAAAATCCTGACGCCGCATCTAGGGTCGAAAAGAATTACGCTCCAGACAGTAGCGGCGCGACGTCCTCTAGGGTTGGCATTGGGTAGTTTTCACGCAAAAGTGCTTTGTTGAGTGCAGTAGGGTCCAAACAAATACGCACTTTGTCATTTTTAATGACGGTGACCATGTGGCTAGACCATGCAGTATGCTCTGTTACCTTGGTTATGACGCCTTGCTCTTCCATGCGCTGAAGTTCCGCCTTGACCTTGTCTTGAAGGGCAACTGGAACTACCCTGGCCGGCACGACGACTCCAACAGTTCCAGGTTTCAGCTTCATTTCATACTCGACATCTTTCAATTGCCCAAGGCCTTTGAAAACTTCTGCAAAAGGTTGTGCGGCTTGGTACAACTTCTCTAGATGAACATTCTGCACCCGGTATAGAAGTCCCAGGCACTCGGCAACGGATCCGCTCACGGTGATCGGCACATGTTGTTCTACGACAAAGAAGAGTTCTTCGTGCGCTCTGCCGTTTGCGGAAAGAAGCAATTTTACTTTCTCGTGAGCAGTCGTCTTGTTTCCGAAAAACGCAGTTAGCGTCACTTGACACACTTGCCGAGGCTTATCTGAAAGCTTTACGACGTCTTGCATTGATATGACGCAGCAGTTAGCGCCCGTATCTAGCTTGCACGCCATTGGTTTGCCCTCAATGTGAACTGACGCGCTCCACTTGTCGGTCGCGACCCAGTTTACCGTTAATGCTTCGAATTCCTCGTCACTTTCGGTGTGCAGAGCGCGTAGTTCTTTCTTCGGTTTATTCGCGCTTTGTTGAAGTACAGGCGTCTTGCACACTTGAGGAAAGTGATTAAGCCTTCCACATTTCTTGCACGTTTTTCCTTTTGCTGGGCAGGTCTTGCCGCGGTGAGCAAAATAGCCGCACCTAGAGCAGGGACTCTTTTTCGCAGCAACAGCATTAATAGTTGTCTCAGGTGCGCCTTGCGCTGTTCCAGTAATCTCCCGGAACTTTTCCTGCCCTTGTTCTTGAAGGCGACACAGCTCAACGGTCTTTTCGTAGGTTGGGTTTTCAACAAGTAATTTCCGCTGCAGGCTCTTGTCTCGAACTCCTAGGATGATACGGCTGCGTAGCATCCGATCTTCTAGCTCTCCAAATTCGCAATTCTTAGCTTGAATCCTTAGCTCTGTTAACCATTCGTTGAAAGGTTCACCTTCTTTTTGGTCTCTTGACCCGAATCTGAATTCCTGGAAAGTCAGGTTTGTAGCGGGCTTGTAGTATTCTTCGAACTTTTGAATCAGTACTTCTACACTGTTTCTTTCTTCATCTGTAGTGAACTTAAAGGTGTCATACGCCTTTCTGGCTTCTTCTCCGAATGTTACTAGTAAGGTTGCTGCCTGCACTTCCTCCGGCTGCTTGCTCAATTGCTTAGCGGTGGAAAACAAGGCGAACTCACGTTTCCAATTTTTGCATCCGAGCCATGCGTCGCCTGAGGTGTCCAGGGGCTTCGGTGGCGGCAGCAGCGTTGACGGCAATGGGGGCATCGGCGGCGTTGACGGTTTCGACATCTCGACTGGGCATCGCTGCCACCATGTAAGCGGGCCGCCAGTCGGGTGATGAATGACGTTTATTGTTCCTGAAGTGCGCCTTTATCAAGGCGAGGAACGGTGTGACGTAGGACATCCCACGGTACATAATTGGATGAGCTCTTTCACTAGCATGACACAGCTTGTGCCCTGCTACAAAAGCACGACGGCAAACCGTTCGCGCGCTAACGTCTTCTCGAAGGGTACCCCTGCCACTCTATGAGAAAACAACCTCGTATACAGAGCGAAGGAGTGATCTCACCGGTTGCTGAGCCAACATCTTGGTGCGCGCCAATGGTGGTTTTGTCTAAACCATCTGGAGCACTCCGCATCTGCGTCGACTACACAGAACTGAACAAATTCATTTTGCGAGAATGGCACCCGATCCCTGCTGTGGAGCACACGTGGGGCATGCTTCAAGGAGCGAAGTTGTTTTCAAAATAGACGCCAATTCAGGATTCTGGCAAATTCCTATCAGCGAAAACAGCAAGCTTCTTACCACCTTCATCACGCCATTCGGGCGGTTTTGTTTCAACCGTTTGCCGTTTGGCATATATTCAGCTCCCGAGCACTTCCAGAGACGAACTGGCATCGATCCTAGAAGGTCTCGACGGAGACGTTTGTCACATGGATGACGAGCTCATCTGGGGGTCAACAAGACAGCAACATGATGAACGGCTACGACACGTCATTAGTCGCCTCAGTACTGCAGGAGTCACTCTGAACATGGGCAAGTGCCAGTTCAGCAAGACCCGAATTTCCTTTCTGGGTCATGTCATAGAAAACAAAGAAGTAAGACCTGACACTGAAAAACGTCGTACCATTGCTGAGGTGCCGAGCCCTACGTCCAAGAAAGAACTGAGACGTGTGATGGGAATGGCAACATATCTGGCAAGATTTGTCTCGAACATGGCCGAGTTGCTGCAGCCACTGTCATCAATGTTGTCGTCAAAACAGGACTTCGTCTGGGAAAGCCCACAAGAAGAAGCCTTCAAAAGATGGTAGACCCTTCTTTCATCAAATCTTGTACTCGGCATATATGACCCGAACAAAGAGACAGTGGTCACAGCGGACGCGTCTTCCTATTGTCTGGGTGCCGTTTTGCGGCAAAAGCAGGAGAACGGACATTTCAAGGTCGTAGCCTATGCATCATCAGTTCTTTGTGACACTGAGCGCCGCTACGCGCAAATTGAAAAGGAAGGCCTCGCCCAAGTTTGGGCGTGTGAAAAATTTCGGGACTTCCTCGTCGGAAAAGACTTCCATCTAAAACCGACGACAAGCCACTGATTTCTTTTTTTGGATCAAAGGCGATCGACGACTTAACGCCACGGCTCCAGAGGATGCGAGTGCGCCTCATGCGATATACCTACGACATTTCGTATGTTCCTGGAAAAGACCTCACTGCGGCCGAAGCCCTCTCCAGGTCTCCAGTCCAACAGTCCGAAACAACAGAGCTAGCCGAGGGGATACAGGGCTTCGTAGAGCACGTGACGTCCTCTCTACTGGTGACTCATCCGAGCCTGAAGCAAATCGCCGCTGAGCAAAAGCTAGACCTCGAATGTAAACGGATCATGGAGATATGCGCGAAGGGATGGCCAACTCACTGCGATGTAGGAGCAGACTTCAAGGCATATTGGCCATTCAAAGACGACATTGCCATGGGGGAAGACATCCTGATGTTTGGTCCCAGGATCGTTATTCCTCGAGCCTTCTGAGAGTCAGTCCTCAATCAGCTACATGAAGGACATTTTGGCGAGAAATTCGGTGTGGCGGCCCCATATTCACTCAGACATAGAAAACCTGGTAAGGATGTGTAACGTCTGTGTGAAGCACAGTCGAAGCAGGAAACTGCCAATGATACCAACGGAGTTCTCAGAAAGGCCCTGGCAACGAGTTGGGATGGACCTGTTCTTCTTAAATGGTCAATGGTGGTTGATAGTCACTGACAATTACTCACGGTATCCCGAGTTGGTCCGCCTGAACAGCCTTACCGGAGCAGTAGTTGTCAACCACTGCAAGTCTCTTTTCGCGAGACACGGACGGACGGACGGACGGACGGACGGACGTCCGTCCGTCCGTCCGTCCGTCCGTCAGGAGGCGCCGTGTAACCGAGCTTTCGGTTGGGTCCAAATTAATCCTCAGGCGTGCTAGATGCGCGTCGTTGGTTTGGCACGTAAAACCCCCAAATTTGACTTTTTGGCCCGATCTTTCAAGGGCTGGTCTCGGGGATCTGAGCGTGATTCTGCCTAGCGTCGTCGACATGCGCCAAGCCCAACGCGATAAGAAGCTCTGTTGCCGTTGACGACAGGTGAAGGCCAACTCCAGGACGGAGCCAGGAAGGCCGTCGCAACAACTAGCGCTGACTTGCAACTGAAAGGTTCATTGAAAAATTGCACCGAGCAAACGTATCTCACGCACGTCACAGCTATCTTGATGAGTAAAGGCTACCCAGCGTCCATACAAAAAACCGACGAAGTTATCTTCATAATTAAAGGCGGCAATAGAAACATTGTAATAATTCATGCATGTGCACAAAATAAACACCGTCGTGACGTAACGGGAAGGGCGCATAAAGTTCATTAAAAACAAACCGCAATATGGAAACATTTTTGGTTGCCCTACGCAACCAAAAGACACAATAAGGGCCTAAACCCGACCGATAAAATCGTACTCTTTTTTTTTATTAAATGAAAACATGTGATTTAATAGACGAGCCTTGTTCACAATCGTGTATCAGAGCCGCTTCTAGCACCTCCTTTTCTAACCTTCCTTTACTACACCCCGACACTTGCACGCCGTTGAATAGAGGCGAACATCCACAAACTTTGCCATCAATAGGCAGCTGTGAACCAAAACCATTGATAAGTGAGGCCGCGTGTTTTGGCTATATTTCATTAGGACAGCATCCGGTTTGAGCAATATACACCGTACACCAGCTCAAATAGATTGTATAAAATACTTCAGTGGCACAGGGCATGCAATGTTACTGGTTGAGGCCCAAAACAGGGCTTACGATTGATCCTGCCCGGGGACGTGGTATTGTGTTATTTTCAGCAGTGCTCTTTTGACAGTATCTTACACTTCAAATCAGGTTGCTATTCTGCTGCTCATCGTTTGTATCGTTTGCCTCTTAGTTCTCGGCAGTTTATCTGTCGAGGATTGCGTGGTGCCAGAGATGGTGTGCTCACAAACGACGCAAGCTGGTATTGAATGCCAAAGAGATAATGAGGTCTCAAAGAGGAAGGTGTTACCTATGCTCCAGGTGAATTTTGCAGGCTCGGCACTCATAGAAAATTGAAAAACCTAGGGTTGAAACATCAAATGCCTTTCTTCTCAGTTTCCCGTTTTGGCAGGACATTTTGTATGAGAAAATGTATCGTTTAACATTCTGGTAGCGTAAAAACTTCATTCAGGGGTGACCTGAACGGAAATATCTTTAAAAAAAAACAGTTAAATTACTTATAATAAAAAATTACAAGAACACTCACGCCTTTATAGTTACAAGTCTAAAACAGAAAAAAAATATTTGTGAAATGTTTTTGTTATTTTCGGGTGTAATTGTTTTTTCTATAGGGTTTCCTTTTCTCAATATCTAGCTTAACTTGCCCTATGGGCATTCGACTTCACATTAAGACACAAAATTTGTGTAACGCAATTATAATTTTTGTTTAAAACACTTCCTAATGGAGTCACATTTTTGGAACTTAGGAAACGCAGGATACTGTAGAATTGGTTCATAAGGCTGAGGCTTTGGATTTAATAATTCCTAATAAGGCTTACGTCGCCCTGGAAATTGGAATCAATTTGGACGAAGGGTTAAAAAGTTGACCCTCCCAAGCCGTATCCCTCTCCCCTTTAAGCACGGCTCGAGCGAGAGAGAGAGAGAGAGAGGGGCGACGTGAGAGAAGTAGGGGAGGTTGTTCTAGTGGGAATGCTGAACTGGCTCCCGAGTGTTACATACCTTTCAAGTTTGCCCGTATAACGTTTTCAAGCGGGTAGTCTGTTTGACTTAGAGCTCTCACTTGTACTGTAGTATTCTCGCTGAAATAACAAAAAAATTACGAGCAAATTAAATTTTAAAATATATATATTGTCGGCTCCTAATTTTATCGCACGAATTTCGGTCGTAGCAGGACGAGGACACCTTGGTTCTCTCCCTGTTCTAACGTCCCTCTCTCTTTTTAGCCAGTGTTTCTTTGCAATACGAGCTAGATAACAAGATCTGTATCTTTCCCCTCATACGTCATCACTAGTGGCTCATGCAGCGCCGCCTGCCTCAAGTCAGCATCACCGCCAGCGCCTCTTGCAGTATCTCACAACCAGCGTAACCCTAGCACGCGGCGACGGTCTAAGATGGATCCACCTGGCGCCCTGCGGCGACTCGCGTCGAGCGTCAGCGTATTTGCCGCCTTAAGGGCCGCCCACACTAGCGAGAAAACGCGCGTGGCACGCCGATCGCGGGAAGACGCGTTCGAATGCTTCAAGAGTGCGCGAGGCCTCCTGTGCTGTCACGTGACATTCGCGGTGGCAGAACTCTATCTAGTGTGGTCTTCAGGATGCGGGACGCGTCTTCCCGCGATCGGCGTGCCACGCGCGTTTTCTCGCTAGTGTGGGCGGCCCTTAAGGCGGCTCGGGGATCCACAATGACGTAGTGCGCCGGTGTTGTCTTCTTGTTGTGGTATTGCTCTTTCGGCACGTCGAGCACGCGTTTACATACACTCAGCACATCGCCGCTTCTCTTAGGCAATCTCCTCCTCGTGCAGTCCGCTCCTTTCACTTGAGAGGCGTTGTGAAGACTGCGGCGCACTCAGTGGGCGTCTCCTGGCGCAACCCGCGCATGTGTGCGATAAGGAGAGGAAGACAACACATGTACCTCACTCTCCTGCTCATGTTCACGTCCTTCCATTTGTTCGCCGCGATTCAGTAATGGGTGAATTAACAAATTAAAGCCGTTTACAACTCCCTGTAACGCCGAATCGGAACGCAGCTCTTGAGGAGGAGGAGGGAAAAGTACTGAGGGGAGCGTATGCCCCTCCTCCCTCCTCCTCACCTCGTCCTCACCCCTGAGGTCACGTGATATCACGTGACCTCAGGGGGGGGGGGGGTCACGTGACCCCACGGTTACGCCCTACGCCGACGGCGACGCTGCTCAAGCTGGAAATGGGCGCCTAACAGTTGTGCTCTGAATACCTCGCTGTAGACGTTTGCAAGTACCGCCTCTGGGCACGGCGATCTCGCTGCTGGTGTGGGCAGATCGACCGATGGTCAAGCACTGCTGAGGAGTTTCCACGGTTTCCAGACTGGTTCCCAAACGGGATGGATGGATGGATGCTAACGGCTGTTCTCTTCATATCCGGCGGTAGCTTCCGCCACCTAGCCTAGAAATTAAGAACCAAAAGTATGATTTCTTTCCTTCGCCATTTAGCTTTCCATCTGCAATTTCCTGACTATCACCAGGCGATGTGGGATATCAACAAGGCGTTTTCCATCCACAGTGGCCGGACTAGCTTCCGAAGCGTGGCCGCTTGGAAACGTCTAATCACGCGCTAATTGTTCGGCCGTATAAATTGATTATTTCTGAATGCCTAACAGTAATATAATGTTTTTAATTAGTTCGTAATGTTTTCTCAGTCTGCCATCTGTACCTCACTAATTGTGATTTTGTTCAATGGTCTAACACCGACAAATTGCACCAAACAGTCTTTGTCTCTTGTAAAACAAACTGCGCGCAAGGTCAGCCCCTTTAGCGATCATTAAGAAAAAGCCCTAAAAATTGCAGACTTTTTTTGCCGTTTCAAATACGATTCGTCTCCAGTCAGCGCGCACCGCATCCCCAACTATACTCTACGAGGATGCCGCCGCCTGTTGGCGACTTCAGCGAGGCTCTTGTCGCGGCCATTGCGGGACGACGGACCAGCCACCGAGGTGGCGACCCAAAGGCGGTGACGGTCGTCGCCTGTCAAAGCGCAGGCGGGCTTTCAAGAGGGTCGCATCGCAATCATCGGCAGCCGTGTGACACCCGTTTGAACAGCTTCACAGTGTGCTCCACACCGTCCCTCTATCAGTCGTCGGCCTGCCTTCACTACACTGTGGCGTCCGAAGCCTCAAGCTAGCGAGGGGGCACTGGGGACCACCATGCGGACGCCCTCCAGATGTAGTCACCGGGGCCAGAGAGCATGGTTTATAAGCAGCGTTGTAGGCGTTACGGAAAAAAAAAAGTAACGAAATACGTTACTTGCAAATGAAAGGAACGCGTTGCCGACCTACGTTATTCAAAATTAATGGAACGCTTTAGCGTTCCCGTTATTGATAAGAAGTGACGCACGTTAGTCTAGCGTAACGTTTTTCATTATGAATTAACACTTCTTACTGTTTTGGCGTTACAGGTATGCATATGCTTATGCATACGCAAGAAACATTAGATCGATCCAGAAATTCAATATAATTACCATATATTTTTTACGGTTGCACCTAAACACTCACAAAAGGAAACGCAAAAAAAAAAATAAACAAAACCAAATTTAGACGCTTTGGCGCTTAGAAACACGAAAAAAAGTAGAGTTTAATTTTGCTTAAGTCTAGGGAAGATATTTAACAAGTAAGGTAACTTTTACCCATTGCTCGGAATAAGTAACGAGTACGTTACGATGTTACCGACAAGAGTAACGCATTACCGGTAACGCCGCTAGAAATAACGAGTTACCGCCAACACTGCTTATGAGCAACTTTCGAACTTCCGTCAAGTGCTCTCTCCAAGGAGTATCCCCCTCTGATGTTTACCCAACACTTGTTGCAGTTCACGACTCTTTGAACGCAAAAGCACTGCGCAACGTTTTAATAAAAAAACAACCGAGGGGTAGTTTGCGTTTGGTTAAATGCTGGTATTTTAGCTGCCAACGCTGATAAAAAAGGTTTTGGGTGCGTTGTATGCTAGCCCCCAAAAACTTCCGATAGCTCGGCGAATATTGTGCTGCGAGGAACAAGGTCAATGCTCTCGTACGCTTCGCTGAACGGCTTTATTTAAAAAAAAAAAAAAAAGTTCTCAGAAAGTTGTTTTATTATTTGACAAACTTGATCCTTTTCTAAAGGTCTCAGAGGCCACCACAGTTAGCGCTCATTTAATGACGTCATATACAAGAATTTCGCCGACAATAATAAGAAAACTGGAAAAGCTTAACGTTTTTTAGTTTTTTTTTCATCGCTACCTCTTTAGACAAATTTAGACAATCAGGAAGTAACCTTGAAAGGTACAAATTGCCCTTCTGCTTTCTTTGTGGTATGAACGAAGGTTTCCAGTCGGCTCTGTTTAGAATGAAGTGGACTATATCACCTGAAGCCGATGGAATTACCGTTGGTTTTCTCGAAAGAAACTTTGCGTCTCTAAACCATGTTTTTTTATGCTTAACGAGTTTAAAAGGCTACGTGAGTATACGAAAGAGTTGGAAGTGACCAATTTTTAACGTCGGTATATTATCATTGATGGAGATCTGCATTGCCTGTCTTGAGGCACCTGTTAGAAAAGCACCTATTTTCAGTGACGACTAGATTTTCGTACAACAACCCCATGATATCCAAATCGCAATACGGTTTTGTACCTGAGAAGGGCTCGCTGCTGTTGTTAGATGACGTCGCCGATTATTGTTTTTGGACGTGTCAAAAGCCTTTGATACCGTTAATCACTCGATTCCGCTGCGTAAACTCTAAGTTTGAGGTTTGGGGACCCTTTTAATAACTATTGTCCGATATGTTATCTGGACGATCACCGTGTGTACGAGTGCGTCGGGAAGTGAATAACCTTTGATTTCTGTGAGCGGGGGTTCTACAGTGTTCTGCACTATCTCCCCTTTTATTTATACTTCGTTTCAGCTTAAGTTCGGGCGCAGCTGACGCTACGAGCTAATGGGACCAAAAGAAGCCGCGTCAAAAGCTCAAGTCACTGGGCCTTTTCTGTTTGTCATTGGTTCAGCAATGAGAGAACACGCACAGAAACACGACGAACATCATGACGGTACCTTTTTGACGCTGTATGAATGGTCCCATCAGTTCGTAACATCGGCTGTGTATGGACATAAGGAAAACCAAATATAACATTTATGTCGACGATCTTGATTCTGTCATTTCTGGATGTATGTGTTTTCAAAACGCTGACGACACTTTGCTGGTTTGTTGGCATATACATTTTGACACCGCCCTTAATAATTTGAAAACTAATGTCAACATGGTTTAGCATAGGCATGGCATAGGCCAGTGGTTCTCAAATGGGGGTCCGCGGACCCTTTGGGGTCCGCGAAGTCATTCTAGGGGTCCGCGAAGCCTTGTCACATCAGTCGAACCCGCAAATGAAAGTTGTCTTTTTTATATTGAGAAGAAACGTTCAAAGTTTGGGGTGAGTTTTCTCGTGTGTATGTCCATTAGAGAAGTCTACTTCGCACTAGCCATTACTTGTATTTATTTATTAAATCATTATCATAAATAATCTCTAACTTTCCCTTGCCTTCACCGCAAACGAGGTCCTCCATTATCTCCGCCGATCCACAAGGGGTCCGCGAAACATTAGTGGTTTAGAACCACTAGCATAGGCATGTAATCTTTTGAAGGTGTATTCGGCGAGAGATAAGTTGACGCGCGTCCGTAATTCTCTAAAATTCGGTTTCATAGACATGCCCTTTTGCTTGCTTGGTGTAGAATGTGAGTCCTGTATTTGTGATACTATCCAAAGGGTCGGTAGCACAAAGTACACAGGGCTTATGTTTGAACACATATCCTGGAATAAACACATGGCCCACATCTGTCGTGCCTTGCGGAACGTATCCTTTCTGTTATATAATATTAGAGTTTTTGTTCCCTTTGGCGTTCCGAAAATTATAGTTCATGCCTTGCAATACAGTGTACTCAGGTACGGCGTGACTGTGTTTGCTCACGGTGCAGGGCTGTGGCATATGCCAAGGTGAACAATATTCTCAAATGTATTTTAAAAAGTGTGGCATATAAATCAGTTTTCTCTAACAGCACGAATATTTTCAGCGATATCGAATTGTAACATTTTTATTCCTTATTCCGGAAAGCAGTCGTACTCCAGTATTTTTGAACGCCAAACTATCGTTTCGTATGAAATGTCTCGCACTTTAAAGCCCGGTTCACACAGTTGCGTTTGACTGCGTTTGACTGCGTTGCGGCGAGAACCAAAAGCGAGTCACCGGCACATCTGTGCTTCGTATGAAGCGTGGAATCCAATTCAAGGAATCATCTTGGCACGCGACATAAGCCGCAGGGATGTCCTGGTGTCTCGCTGCCGCAACGCAGTCAAACGCAGTCAAACGCAACTGTGTGAACCGGGCTTAAGACAGGCCGCCCGTTTTAAGCGTCCTCGCTGTTTAACGAGGTATGGAATGGGAACTCGAGCTTACTATGTTCCGGATATTTTCAATCAGCTCCCAGCGTCTGCCTTCCTTTTAGATTCTAGGACAAAACTAAAAAAATGCCTCTGCTGCTTTATGTTGGACACACTGTTTCTCCTCGTTTGATTATTGGTCCTGAATCAGCCTCGAATTCAATGTTTTTATTGATGTTGAATTTGTTTTTGAATCAGTCTTGGACTCAGTGTTTCTACTGATCTGTATTTAACGTGTGGTATTTGATTTGTAGTGTTTTATTGCTGGCTTGTTTTTGGGTGGCTTCCCGGGTGGGATCCCACAAGCCAATATAGGATTTGCCGGAGCCGTTAGCCCCCCTTAATCACGATGCTTGCAATGAATATTATAATAATTATGTTTTTATGATTATACATAATTTATAATTTTATATTTGTAATAATACTAATTATAGTCATTATAATTATAATTATAAACGGCAAATACTCGTTGAGATATGGTGCCACGTCCGAAGTCCCTCAGGGATCGGTGCTGGGGCCTCTATTTTTTTTTTTCTATTTTTGTCAGTGACGTGTCTAAGGTTTGCCCTAATGGGAACGCGACAGAACAGCACACGACAAAACAGCACGCGACAAAACAGCACGGTCAAAATAGCACGCGTCAAAACAGGACAGCGTCAAAACAGCACAGCGTCAAAACCGCACGCGTCAAAATAGCACGCGACACAACAGCACAGTGTCAAAACGGCACAGCGACAGAAGAGCAGGTGCCAAAACAGCACGGCGTCAAAACAGCACAGCGACAAAACAGCACGCATGTAGCATCTTCGAGCTCGCTCTTCACCTCTCTCTGCGCTAATAATTCCGAACATTCTTGACTTTTTAATTTATTGTCGCTAGGCTATCGAGGAATTTATTGCCTATTTCAGTGCTTACCAAACGCTGCAACCCGAAGATCCATTTCCCCCCCCCCCCCCAAGATATAAAATATCGCGTCACGATCCCCGCTCGTGCTTTTCACGAGGCTACAAGAGTCAGTTTCAATGGTGAGTACTAGTAGCAGTCCACATAATAAAATGTATGCTGAAACCAGCTAAATTAAAATTCATAAAAAAAAAAAAACACTGACGGCAGGAATCGCTTCGCAACTCCACAGGGTCTGTCGGACCCAGAATTCGGAAGGCACGGAATTTCGTTGTGAACCACACTTTTTAGCACAACAGGAAATACCGATCAGCATCCAGCGCAGAGCATTCGAAGCTGTTGTTGGTACGTTCGTCGGATTTTTCCGTGTCGTTGATAGTCAGAAGAAAAAAAGGTCACTATTAACTGAAAAAAGGTCAGTATTGTTTAGGGCATTTGGAGGGGGGGGGGGGGGGGAGGAAGGGGATGTGACTCCTTACTGACCGTATGACTACTTCCTTTCGCAGTTTTCAGCTTGTCTACGAGACCGGTTTAATGTTCACCAAAAGCTCTGGGGGCGCAGGGGTCTTCAAAACGAAATCTGGGTTTTTCGCCTGAGAAGGATTTGTGTGCCGAATTCCTTGTTGAAAGAAGACAGTTTCATCGTGAACTGAGCAATGAAAATCAAGGGCGTCCACCCCTAGCTTCCCCTAGCTTCCGTTTACAATAAGTACGATTGTTTTATTGTCGCTTCTGAGGTCGGCGCGAATTTACCACCTCTCGCTGTGGTGAAAATGGGGAAAAACGCACTGAGTGCAATGCTTGCGAATTTCTGTATTTTGATATTTGCCTCTCCGACCAAAATGGTAGTGAAGCTCATGTTCGTTCTGCGTTCAAATCGAGTACACGACGATGATGTCAGAACACGATAGGGCGCCTCAGCGCGTCTTGGAGAACAGGTCGCGTCGGCCGCCATAGTCAGAAACAAATAAAAAAACAGTACCTGGTTTACTCAGTATACATTTTAAACAAACACTCTTAAATATTGCATTTTCGTCAGTATACTGGTTTTCGTCAATAAACCGAAAAGAACCGAGAGGTTTATGGGTCTACAAATATTCACCGCGATAAACCGAAAACTTCTGTTTGGAATAAAAACTGAAAAAAAGTACGCCGAATTTCAAAATAATAAAAGCTGAAAACGCCAAAACCTAGCTATATTGTCAATGTCCTGTTTTGACGCTGAGCTGTTTTGTCGCGGTGCTGTTTTGACGCCGTTCTCTTTTGTCGCTTTGCCCTTTAGACGCTGTGCTGTTTTGTCGCCGTGCTGATTTGACGCTGTGCTGTTTTGACGCCGTACTGTTTTGGTACGTGCTCTACTGTCGCTGTGCCGTTTTGACGCTGTGCTGTTTTGTCGCGTGCTATTTTGACGCGTGCTGTTTTGTCGTTATGCTGTTTTGACGCTGTGCTGTTTTGACGCGTGCTGTTTTGACCGTGCTGTTTTGTCGCGTGCTGTTTTGTCGTGTGCTGTTCTGTCATGGTGCCTCTAACTTCAGTTTTGCAATATGCAGATGATATTAAGATATTTCGTGAAATTCGCTGTGCCAGTGATTGTAGGATGCTTCAAGAGGATGCCTGTTCATTCTATAATTAATATATGAGTAATAACCTTATCTTAAATAAGGCGAAAACTGAAGTAATGTCCTACACAGTCGTGTTAGCGAAGTTCAAGACCTTGGTGAGATATTTGATTCTTCTCTCCGCTTCGACGCACATATAGATCAAATGATCATGTCCGCCTTCCGTACATTGCGTGTTGCCTGTAGGATGCCCAGAGTATTTTCGAGCCCGAAACCGTTCTTTGTTTTCTACTGCGCGTTGACTCGATCCCATCTGGAATACACCTCGGTGGTCTGGAACAGCGTCAGTTCCAGCAGTTCCTTCAGGCTAGAGCGAGTGCGAAATAAATTCCTGTCAGTTTATAGACATAGGTACTTTGGCGATAACTTATGTTTGTTGCGCAATGATTGTTTAATAAGCGCCCTACATTTGTGTATCTTACATCAACGCTGTGAAAAAGCTGATTTCTCATTTTTCTTTCAAGCCATTCATGGCTTTATTGACTGTCCTGACTTGCTGGCTCAGATACCCCCTAGGGTTCCGCAGACGGCGACCTCTGAGCCTATGCCTTTTTATGTTCCAGTCGCGTCCCGTGTACACAATCCAGTGTTTCGTGTGGGAAAGACCGATTATGGTCTTGCCAGTCACCTGGACATATTTTGTTTAAGTAAAGACTTTTTTTTTTAAATCCTCGTGTCTGTTGCATGACTCCAAATAATACTTTCGTGGACGTTTGTCGTTAAAGCTGCTCTTAATTCCGCTGAATATGAAGGTGTCGCTGTCTTTTTAGGTACATATATCTTCACTGATTGGATTGCCGATGTGCAACTCATTGTAAAAGTCATTATTTCTTGTCCTAATTTTTTTATTGGGTTATGCATTTACCACTTCATGTATGTTAGTATAGAAAGGGTTTGGGTGTGGTAGTACTAAAACCGAGCGGTCGTTTCTAGGCACCAAATGAAGCCGATTTTTGATTCTTGATTATTATTATTATTATTATTATTATTATTATTATTATTATTATTATTATTATTATTATTATTATTATTATTATTATTATTATTATTATTATTGTTCTTATTATAATAAGATTAGTAAAGTACTTACTATTTTTCTTTCTTCGGATTGTAGAATGAGATTGTGTAATTGGCGGTTTTGTTCGTTTTGTCTGGGATATTTGATGTTGCGTAGACACATGTTTCATAAACGAAAATGTGGGTGCGAAACATAAGGAAATACGTATTATTCGATGTTTCTTCTAGGACCTGCAATCATGAAAGCAAAACATGTGATTATCTCTCCCATTATTACGAGAAGACGCATGGCAGGGCCAAACAAAAAGGGCACTCACTCAGATTTAAGCATTCGTATACTGTCAACAGTAAAAATCAGGTATTGCTCCACTTTAATTCACAGCGAAGTAACTCTCATGCCTGGGGCTTAGCGGCTAAGTCCTGTGACCACTAAGCTGGTGGCACTTGCAGCAAATAATCCTGTGACTGGGGCAACATGGAACGGTCTGCCGAACGCAGGAAACTGCTCGCACGTGTCGCGCCTGCACTGGTTCGCACATCCGGGACGCGAAAAACCACTCGCTCTTTTCTTTTCCTGGGTCTCACTTTATCTTAATTGCGTCAGCATATTCTGACCTTATGCATTGGGCCGTCTTTGGTTGGGATGGAGTGGTTTGGACCATACTGGACTGGCGCTTGAGGCCGATGCGCGGTTCCCGTCGTGCTTTTGTAGCGTGAGCTACACTGGCCGAGGTTGAGCAGTTTCGCGTTGTTGTCAAAGAGCCCTGTGCAAGCGCGAGGAGCAGTGACGTCACACGGCGCACAGCTGGCGCGCCAGAGCCGCCGCCGCCACGCGTTCCGCCGCCACCGCGCGCGCCTCGCCGGTCTGCGCATTCCAGAGGAGTGACGTCATAGCCGCGGCAGACGCACTGGCGCCGCCGCGTGCCCAGCTGTGCGCCTCCGTTGCGCAGTAGCCAAGTCTGACGCTGCACCGGTGCCGCTTCATAGCGCCTCTCGTTTTGTGAGCATAAGCTCACGCTACGTATATCCTGGCATAGCCGAGCTAAGCCACCGCAATTTTTTTCGCTCCGTTCTTTCACTCGTTACGCCCACTTTCCCTCTTACGTAAGAAGGAAGGAGTCAGTGGCGTACCAACTTGGTTTTGAGGGGGGGGGGAGGGAAACCAACCCCCCCCCCCCCCTTTAGGGCCGGGGGGCGGTGCTCTTGGTATCACTTGGGCGCCGCCGATCAGTGTTTGCCCCTGCCCAGTGGCGGCTGTTTCAGAAAGGGAGGTGGGGGGGGGGGGAACAAAACACATGCCTTGTCCGTCACTCTGAGGATTGGGGGGGGGGGGGAACGCGTTGCCCCCCCCCCCCCTCCGGTTGGTACACCCATGGAAAGAGTCTTCCCGCACGTTTCTAATTACGCGCCGCTGTTGACGTGCACTCATCAATTACGATGGCACCGGGACGCCACATAGTTTCGTTTCCTCGGTATGCACTACGTACGCGACAACGTAAAAGCCAGGAACAGCGACGACGCCGTTTGCTCAAAACTGCCTGCACCCGGGAGGAAAGATTGGCTCTTCAAGACATCAGCATGCAAACCGTAGGCGGTGATGATTGACAGCAGCTCTGGTGGCTGCATCCGAAACCGCCGACGCCCGGAAGAACAGACTGGCTCTCTGAACACAGCAGTATCCGGACTGTCGCGAAGTTGGAAATCCCATCCTTCTCTAAGTGAAAAATCTTGAACTAGATGCTGAATCATGTTGTCGAAAATCAGCAGCGATTTCGGCGTAATTTATTTTTGTTTTTTCGTAATGATTATCTTTATTTTTATATTAAATTGCTACACGTTTTTCGCGTTTTAAAAGAGCGTGCGAGCAGCTTCCGGCTTTCAACGCTAGCCCATAGCGCTTGCAGGACACCCCACATAAGTATATTAGTTACTGCGAACGCCTGCAGTATAGCAGTGGTGCGAGAAAACTACACCGTCCCACGTTATAGACAAGTTTGATTACGACTCTACCTGTCATACACTCCACATGATCCAATGCGTGTACTTTCCCGCAAAGCACTTGGTAAAGTCAATTGCTGCATTGTAGAGAGCGCTCGGCGAATGACGAGGCTTAACATATGTCTGGGCGTACGAAAACCGTCTGCTCCGTGACACTAAGGGCTTAATCGCACGATGCATCTTTTCATGGCGCCACGGTTTAGAGAAAACCGAGATTTTGCGAAATCGGCCTGTTCACACGTGGAGTTTGACGCGCTAAACCTGTGACGTATTGGCTCACGAAAATTTCGCCCAACCTTGTCATCTGCACCATGAATATCAGACGTTTCGCATCAAAATTATATGAAGTACGCACAGAGTGAAGAGGCAGTCGTCGTCGGATTCAGTTCACTGGGTTCACTAGGCCTGCCAAAACCCGGGGAAGACCGCGAAACTCAAAAAACAGGCGGATGATGTCGAAGCATTTTAAACATTTTTGCACCCCTAAAAGGAAGTTATCCCCAGTCATCAAGTTTATATGCGGTGCTCGCACTCGTCGCGACTGTTGATGAATCTGCACCACACCACCAACCCGTAATGCTAAGTTCTAACATATATCGCCCGTACGCCCGAACACACCGCTTCTCTGCATGTCGGTCGCCGCCATATTTGCTTTTCTCTTTTCGGCTTTGGCCCGGACAGGCGATGGGCCAAAAGTCAGACTCCTCCAAAATCTCGCTCTCCCTCGAAGGTCAGACGTCAGAGCGAAGCCGCGCGGCCATTGGCAGCGTTCGCGTTTCTCCTTCGGGTGATTGACAGGCCTTGGTGAGGTTTCAGGAAAATATTGCTCCAGAAGAGAGGTGCACGCGCAACCTTTCTCGGAGGCGCGCCACTTCTTCGGTCGCGTTACCACGGTTCATCTGTTTTCCGAAGCCTAGTCGACAGATGATACGCCAACAAGATGCATCGTGAGAATAGACCTTAAAACGGAAGCTACAGTGGAGACTTCTTTTTAACAAGAGAGTCTGTAAGTTTTGACATTCGCCATTCTTTTTCCGCATATTGCATCGACTTACCAAGGGCTTTGCAGGAAAGTAGATGCAGTATATTTCTTACCGTGAAATCTCTTGTGAAATCAAGCATAAAGGCCCGTTCAAACTTTTACGACCTCTTCAAACTGGGTTCCTTAAACCCTCTTACAATCAAAGGACACATTGGCGCCATCTATTGGGTAGCTGTGTAAACTTGGCGGTCCGGCATTTGTCAACGTTATAAACGAGCCTTTTTGTCCGCGTTATAAACGAGCCTTTCTTATAGGTATTACGCACATTCGACCTCGGAAATCCAGCGAAACATTTGCTCTTGTGAAATGCAGTTCCAGAGTCACCACCTAGATGGCGCCAGAATGCCAGTGTGTTCCCTGGTCCTAAGAAAGTTTAAGTTTTGACAGATCTCGTCTCTCTCGGTCGGTTGCAAGAGTGTGAAAGGGCCTTTAGTTTTGCCACTTTATTTATTTATAAATCCCCCAGGGTGCGTCATTGTAGTGGGGTTTCGTAATACGATAGTTTTTCACACACAGACAAAAACATTTTTTGAAAGCACATGTTTTTTTTTTAAAGTATGTTATACATACAGAAATGTTGTAAACGAGATGTAAATAAGAAGACATATTATAACTCTGAAGAAATTAGAGATCTAACAAAAAAGTAGATAAGGATGAATTTGTTCCTCTGACGATAAGTTCTGGTAGACAATTTCAGTCATGAATCGATCTAGAAAGAAGTAGTTTTTGTATAACGTAATAGACGCTGTTGTAAGTTAGGAGGCTGTCCAATTTTATGTTCCTTTTTGACGTAAAGTTTGAAAAATAATGTCGTATAAAGGACCCATGAAACGATTTTCGGACTTCCGGCCAAATAAGATGGCGTTTCAGGATGCCCCTCAACTCATACAGTTTCCCGGGTCACGTGCGCATGAAGCGCCGCGGGGTACGCGGCTTCCGGTCTTGTCCTCTCCTTTGCACTGTAGACGTTGCTACAGCGAGGGCAGACTCTCCCCTCTCTTCCCATTAATAGGCTGCTAAGGCCGGCCATTTTGACGGTGTGGAATGCACGTTGCAAAAGAACCCTGGAAGCTAGCCATCAGCACGCCCTCAGCAGTCGCGCACACAGCTATGGCCGCCAGTGAATACTTCCTATACTCTGTTTCACCTTGTGTTGTACCGCAGGAAAGGCTACAAGCGCGAGCTCCTTGCTCTATGACACACCTCCGCGGCACAAGCTCTCGTGCACCAAGGGCAGCTGCCAACGCTATGAGCTCGCGCTTCTAGCCTTCGCTGCGGTACAACATAAGGTGAAACGGAGTATAGTTGCAGGCAGGCGAACCAGGCGCATGAGAAAGAAAACGAACCACTCAGCTGCCGAAACGTGGTTTTTATATCGCGTTGATCACACCGCTCATCCGGTAGCAGCCAGCCAACGTTGCTAGGCAGCGGAGCAGCGGGGAGGGGATGCCTTGACTTACTCCGGATAGATGGCGCTGCGAAAACTTTGTGTACTCAACAAGAATATAAAACTTTCAATTCATTTGTTTATGTTGGAACGAAATCATTTCTAAACGTTACCATTAAACTGTGAATATACTTGTTCGAAAGCCATCTCAATAACCGCACCCTGCGTGACGTCACAAAGTTAGTTCCTATGGCCGCCGTACGTGAAGGCAAGTCAAGAAATAGTTCCTTTTTGTTTTTGCGGTTACGCAGCACATTCGCGACATTTCAAGAGAAGTGGTCGTGTTTTATGGTCCTTGTGCTAAAGTAAACAAAAAAGGGTAATAAGGTGCACATTCTCTCGATGATAAAATCGTTTAATGGGCCCTTTAAGTGAAACTATTCTGTTTATTCTTGTGCCGCCGAGCTCGTACTGATAAGTAGCTCTGTCTTGTTCATTGGTGCCGAGTCTAAACTATTGGGCGCCACAGAGCTCTGTGGCGGCCATCCGCTCGAGCATGTTGTTACCGAAATCGCTAATCTCCCTTTTAGTTTTTTGTAGTTTTTAGTATGCTCACTAGGTGGCGCAAGAAGTAGTCCAATTTTATTTTAGCGTTTTTCATACGTCCACTTACTGTGTAAAAAACTATAACCACTATTACTACTAGAAAAGTAACCGCGTACTAAAATGGCTCTGCTAACGCAGACGCTCAGTTCTTTCACTGCTTCTTTCAAAGACCGATTCCTACGAGGAAAGCCGCGTTGCTTGCGTACACACGAAGTAATGGATACGCCGAAACCTCACGTTCTCGCGTATAATGCTGCTTCTTGCGTGAAAGAGGTGAGAGTGACTATTGGAAACGACGGCCGGGTCGGTGTCGGAGCAATTCGTCGTCGCTCACGGAAGCCAGAGGCTTTGTTTAGTGAAATTTTCAAGCCCTTGGGCGATAACGTATTTTTTATTTTAAAATTATTCGGTCTTGGTGAAAATGCAGCCGGCATGGGGTCCCGAAGGTCGGCTGAACCGTTACGCCAATTGGAGCTTGTCAACGCAGAAAGACGTGGCTTGATGCAGTCTCTTCCACTGTCGCGTAATCGCCGTACTGGATACGGCGTCGGTGCTTGAGGGCGGGTTTCCGCGTCGGTGTGGCGCGCATGGAAGACTAAGGATGGAAGTGTGCAACCTACGCTTTCACGCCGGGAGAAAGGTATTTAATGCGCTTGGCCTCACTCCTAGATCCCGCCTCACGTCAAGCGGCCACCATTTTATGAGGACATCGGAAGAAGCAGCCGTGAGCGGTCGCGGACGGAAGTACACGTTCAAATGAGTTTATTTTACACGAGACCTCACGCATAAAAAAATACACCAAGCCATACGTGCGCTCCGTGTTACAACCGTTTCCGCGTCTAGACGTGTCGATTTTTGCTAAAAGTGTAGTCTGTCTGCACGCGCAACAACCGCGCTAAGAGTCTGCGCGAGCAGAGCACGAGGCGTCACTAGCTGTCTCGTGAACTGGCGCCTGCCTCCTATGAACTAAAGTTATGGCGGATCATGGCAGTGGAAGCGGATCCGCAACCGCAGAGCGGACCCCCGCGCGTTCTCAACCGCAAAGTTGCTGGGATCGAGCGGTTGGGGCACGTTTTTGCAGACCGCTTCGGGACCGATTTCTCCCAACCGCTTTTGCGAACTGCGAAGCGGAAACAAATCTCAGCTCGACGCTGACGTGACGTCGGTGGCTTTCGGAACAAGATGGCTCCTGTCACTGAGGAGGCGTCCAAGGCGCTGTAGTCCTAGTGTTGAAGCAGATTAACAAACGAAGAAACGTGATGTTCACGTCCGTCACTTGAATCCGCCGCGAAAAAACCTTAACGGGCTTCGCTCCAGTAATTAAGTTCAGATAAGTTTATTATTTTTTTTTTATTTGAGGTGTCAAAGTCCGTCGCCCTCTGCCTTGTTAGTCTTTGCCCGTAGAAGGTCGGAACCCGCCCCCGATCGATCGAAATGGCAGTTTTTGTAACCACTAAGACAGTCGCGTGAACTACTGAAAGCTTCCGACACTGTGCATGACCACCACGAAGGCCAAGAGAGACGTCGTGAGCCCATTTACGTAGCCAACACACTACCCCGGATCTGGTAAGGTACCTGTGCTAGCTCGACCTGTAACGTTTACTACTACCAAAAGAAATAAGGGGACCTACTCAAGAAATAAAACGCACTTGCATGACGATGTATAAGAAATCCATCGGGCGTTTATTTGAGCTTAATGTCAAACAAGTATTCTCGATCGGCGTGCGAGTGACGAAGGGATAGTCGGCCCCCAACGAAGCCACGACCGGCTAGCACCGAACACATTCCCCCGCACCACGGTCCTCCAGTGACGTCCCAACTCCGGAAATAATAAGAGCGAACAATGCGGTGGAAAAACTGGCCCACTATACCAAAAAAAAAAAAGAAAGCCAGCTATTCAAGCGGGAAGGGCAACTTCGAATAAAGGGTCGGGGGCATTCTCTTCTGAGTCAGCAAGGCGCACCTGCGTCCGGCTGGGCTTTGCTTGTATACGAAGTCGGGGAAATCGCCAGTGGGTTTTCCGGGTCCATGTCTCTATTTTCGCTGCCCGAAACTCGTAATGCGTGCGAACAACGAGAACCCAAAGAAAAATCTTTAGAGTGCCAAAATAGCTCTCTGGGGTAGAGAAGAAACGTCAAAACGTAGAAGAGACCGAAAATAGACAGGACGACGTCTCAAACTCAGTTCAATGACGTCGTCGTATTTTCTGTCTCTTCCTACGTTTTGATGCTTCTTCTCTACCCAAGGTCAATTCAACATAATTAATAATCACCAGCTTGCCCGCACCCTTCTTATATTTTCTCTGGACTTTGGATTGGAAAGCCAGGTTGCCGAACGCAGGTCTCAAAATATCACGTGTGAGCGTCGAGAGACCGCCAACCGCGTCTCGGTGTGTCTGAACGCAGTCACTCTGAGCCGCATTCGCAAGCGCTTCGCAAACGCATCTCAGCCGCCAGTGTGATTGCGCCAGTAGTGATCTCGGTCTATTGTAACCACGGAGGTAGCATGAAGAGGAGGCGACATAGAGGTTCAGCTAAGCGAGAAAATAGAGAGTTTTAGCAGATCGTTTTTTAGCCCTGATAACGACACCCGATAACGATGCGATCCATGCTCAAGGCCGCCGGGGGGGAGAGGAGGTATCCTTATCGGGGTGAAAAAACGATCTGCTAAAACTCTCTAATACCAAATGCAGCAGGAAGTTGATGACGCGGTTGGTGGAACGCCCTCAAGGGTGACCAAAGCCACACCAAGGCCGCTGCTGGCCCCAAATCAGTCCTCCTTTCCGTCCATTAGCGTCTTTAGGTTTCGGTCATCGTTGGGGGCGTGTCCCTCTAAACCGGAAGTTTCTCCCGGATTCACCTTTGGTGGCGTCATGTCGCCTCCAGGAGACCCCAAGATTGTAACTTTAGTGCACTATCGAGCTTCCTACGCGCTCCAAGTATTCCTAATATTTAGTGATTTACTGGTTTTCGATGACTTTCAGAGGGTCTCTGATTGGAATCATATATTTATCTTCAATCATTAAAAAGGTCATCGACATATTTTTGTTAAATAACTGATATATCGTGATAATTATCGACCTATAATATGTCTCCCCGACCGTAAAACTCACATGTACAGACCGCATTAGTGTAGATTTCATTTTTTTAACATATCTGTAAGTCCTTCTAGGAACAGCCTGTATTTCTTAATCACATACCTGCCATGCATCTTGCAGGGGCCCAAGTTTTGGGTAGTTGAATGTAGGGCTGTTTTCTGGGTTT
Organism: Ixodes persulcatus; assembly: GCA_013358835.2. Classification (NCBI taxonomy): domain Eukaryota; kingdom Metazoa; phylum Arthropoda; class Arachnida; order Ixodida; family Ixodidae; genus Ixodes; species Ixodes persulcatus. Next base: position 109,031 of record JABSTQ010003549.1, read on the forward strand.
CTTATGGTCATATTTTTCGTCCAGTGAAAGCTGCGTGCCCAGTCCTCCGTCGTAGGCCACACCATAGTCGCGACGACGCACGCAAACAACACACCGTACTGCAGGCCCATTGCAGAGGAGGCTATCCACGTCCACTGCTGCTTGGAGATCGACTGAACACTGCTTAAGTAATATAAGAAGCTTGTATTGTTTTTGTCATTTTAAAATACAGCTGTACCGGATCATAGCTGACGTGTCTGACAAGACTCATTTGAGAGCTAAGCATTCTTCTGAGAGCGCCGTTGGTTGCGTCATGAGTGACTTCACAAAATCAATGGAACAGGTGTTCGCCATACACAACAGAATACAAAAAAAAATACAAGTAGCTTCGTAAATCAATTATGAGCTTCGTTTTTACCGACGCCCTCGTCGCTTTGGTGCCTGTGGTTGCGGCAGACACAAACGCCTGCAACAGCATTGAAGCGACATAAACGACAAGGTCACATTTCGCCGTACACGTCGTGGGAAAAACCCAAAATATAACTGACGCGATTAAGAAAAAAAAAACAGTAACTGTGCGGCGGATGGGCCGTATTCCAGATCAAGACAATCGCCCACTTTTTATCGCACCGCGGCTTGCACTGGCGTGGGGCGTTTATGATCAACAAGGACACGAGATACGACGTGACCAACTATGGAGACAGAGAGAGAGAGAAACAACTTTATTGAACCGAGCTAGTTACGACGTCTTCTTAGACGCCGTCAATGGAAGTGGTTCCCTCTTCACGGGACCCATGTGCTTCCCTAGCCGCCTGGCCCCTGGAGATCAGGACGAGCTGGTCTTCCAGTACGGGGCTGGTTAGCAAGGTCTCTCATCGCTCGGTAAGGGAGGATGAGGGATGGGGTGGAGTAGTGGGGATGGTAAGAGAGGTGGGGGATCGGCTTGACGAAATCGCATACTCCAATGGCGTCTTGGAGCGTTTCTAAGGGATTCCTGCAGAAATTACATTCCTTCTCGTACCTATCCGGGTTCATCTTGTTTTGAAGGGAAGGGTGCGGGAAAGATCCTGCCTGTATCTGCCTGTAAATCGCTTGATGTCTTCTGCTAAGCGATTTGCGAGGATCGGGGTAACGTCGCCTCTCCGTCCTGTAATGGTTCGTAATGTCCTTATAACTAATTATGGACTGTGGCTCACCTTCCTCTACCCGGTGTTCTATCTCTCGGGCGAACTGTTGGGCACGTTCGTTGCCCTCCAGCCCAGAGTGAGCCGGCCTCCATATCAACTCAACTTTCCTTTCAGGCACGGCGCGTTTACTATTGAGAGTATCTAGTTCCGCAAGAGGCACCTACCCCTTTCTGTAGCTGTTATACGCCTTTTGCCGAGTCAGTGACAATTCTTCCCACTTTGGGCTGCGCGAGTGCTAGCGCTATCGCGGCCTCTTCTGCCACCTCCGGAAAAGACGTCTTGATGGAGGCGCAGGTTACGAGCACATCCCGCGTCGTAACAGCCAGCGTGGCTTTCGATGAAAACTTGGATAACGAGGCGTTTGTGTAGAGAGTGAACCCCTCTTCCTCTTCTTCTATTTGACCTAAAGCCTTTGTCAAGGCCGCTATACGAGCCGCTCTGCGGCCGTCGTTACCACCCGGCCTCATGTTTCGACGCATTGGCTTACTGTCGATTTTATGCGCCCATTCCCTGGGTAACGGCCCCGTTTCCTTCCGATCTGCCTCTTGCCAGCCCAACTTGGCAAGAACGCGACGTCCCGCCGAAGTTTGACTGAGCCAAACTCTTTGATTAGACACATGAGCTTCTATTAACTCTTCAACGACGTTGTGTTTGGCCATGCCGAGAAGCTTGTCGGTCGACGAATGCTTCGGCACGCCCAGCGCCATCTTGGTTTCCTTGCGTATAGTGACGTTCAACTGATCCCTGTCTTTCTTGAGTAACTTGAAGTGCGGCGCCGCGTAAACGATGCGCGACGTCACAAAGGCCTGAACGAGCGTCAATGCATCGTCCTTCAATCCTCTTCTTCTGTTCGTGACTCTTCTGATCATGTTCGAAATTTGTTCCGTAGAAACCTTGATCTTGTCGATCGACGCACCCGCCTTGCCGTTGTTCTAGAAGATGACACCCAGGATACGTGCTTGCGTGGTTTGCGTTATGTTCGTCCCGTCGATGGTGATGCGGACGTTCTCTTGTTCTCCTTTCTTTCTTCTTGGCTTGATGACGAGTAACTCCAACTTCTGTGGCGAGCAACTGAGGCCGCACAATTTAGCGAACTCGTGCACGGTCTTTGCCGCTCTCTGAAGGGTCTCCTCCATCCAATTCTCCGACCCTGCCCTCGACGTCCACACAGTAATATCGTCTGCGTAGAGAGCAAGATTTATGCCCTCTATGTCAGGGCCGGGAGCGGGAGCAGTGCCAGGTTGAAGAAAAGCGGCGAGAGAACCGACCCTTGCGAGGTGCCTCTGTCTCCCTGGGCTATCGGCTTCGACTTCTCTTCTCCAAGTTTGATCGTTGCCGTTCTATTGCTTAAAAACTCCTGTACATGCTAGACTGTTCGCTTTCCGCCCCCCGTTTGGCGCAGGTTACGGAGAATACTTTCATGTGTGACGTTATTGAAGGCCCCCTTTAGATCGAGCGCCAGGATAGCTCTTGGCGTAGGAGTCTTCGCTTTCTTGATAACCAGCTCGTGTAGTTGCACCAAGACGACCTGCGTGCTCAGGTGCCTCCGGAACCCGTACATGGTCGGTGGCATCTGATCGGTGACGTCCGAATGTGTCTCTTGAAAAACATATTCTCGACCACCTTCCCCACACACGACGTGAGGGAGATGGGGCGCAGGTTGTCGACGTGGGGTGGTTTCTCCGGCTTGGGAATGAAATGCACCTCCGCTTCTTTCTACTCTTTTGGTAACGAACCCTTTTCCCAGGACGCGTTGGCGAGGTTCAGCAGTTCCGCTCGGCTTTTGTCACTCATATTTGAAAGCATTTTGTATGTAACGCCGTCAATGCCCGGTGCGCTCCCTTGGTTACTTTCATCGATGGCCGAAACCAGCTCCAGTTCGGTGAAGGCTTTGTCCAACTCGACGTTGCTATTCCCTTCGTACTCGAAAGTCGGGTTACCGCTCTTCTCGGTCTTGAGGTATTTACTTGTGAGTTCACGGATGAGCTTCTCCCCGTCCCCGTCGTAACTGTTGATCGTTCTTGTGAAGTCTCGAGTGCTTGCACTCTTGTTTTCTAACGAATCTATGAGGTGCCGCAACAGCTTCCAAGTCTTCTTTGTACACAGTGTGCCTTGCAGGTCTTCACACATTTTCATTCAATTTTCCCTGCATAGCTGCTCCGCATACTCGGCCGCCTGCTTGTTAAGCGCATGTATACGTCTGCGAAGCTTCTTGTTATGTCTTTGCTTCTTCCATCTTCGAGTAAGACCGTGCCTGGCCGCCCACATATGGCTACTCCTGCTGTCTACGAAGGGAACTTCCGTAGTCGTAGCAATCTTCTGCGTAAATTTCTTGACAAACTCTCGTTGCTTCTTGGCCCACGCCTCATACGTCTTGGTGTCTTGGTCCTCGTCCTCGCCTTCACTGTCTGCGCTTCTACGTAACCGGTCACAGTCTGTAATGTTGGCTTGACCCAGTTTCGCCTTGATGTTGGTCCCCCCGAGTGTGACACAAATGATGTGATCTGAGCCAAGATTCTCCCCCGTGTTACGCCAAGTAACGTCGAGGTTCCCCCGAACTAACGTCAGATCAGGAGTGGTGTCTCTGACCGTGCTAGTGCCTGTCCTGGTCGGCACGCCCGGTTTGTTAACCACCTCCATGTCGTGATTCTCTATTGCTTTTACCAATTGGTTTCCTCTTTTGGACGAATATTTGTAACCCTACCTCGTGTGGGCCGCGTTAAAATCTCCTAGCTCTAAAATCAGTCTTATTCTTACTTCTGTAATGCAGTCCAATATGGTGCCTTTAAAGTCAATGACCCTGCTGGACGGTAGACAATACGCATTCATGACGAAAATGTTCTCGTCACCCCCCCCCCCCCCCCCCCCTTTTCTGCTGTGAATTTCGATGAGCGTATGTTCGCAGCCTCGCTGAGCGGTCACGTGCTGTGTGGCCGCCACGTTGCTGCGGACCAAGATCGCAGTACCCGTTTCGCTAGGGTCCGTATACGTAATGTACCCAGCGAGCGTAGCCGTTGGTCTCTTGTAACGCAATGATGTTCGGTTTCTGGTCCAATTTATCAATGTATAGTTGTAACTCTCCTATCTTATTTATAATACTCCTACAGTTCCATTGAAGTAACGTCGCAGTCTCTTTCTGCTTTTCTTTAGTATTCTTTATTTTCTACTTTTTGAGCGGTAGAGTTGTGCACGGAGTCAACTTCTCGCGGCTTGACCCGTAGAGTAACTCGTGACGACTACATCTTGGCAGCCGTGATATGCTTAATTTTCGCATCCAACGTCATGACTCTAACGGAGAGTTGTCTGCCGTTTGACCTTCACATTATCCATTCTTACTCTTAGACTGTTCACTTGCTCAGACAATTGAGAAACTTGTTTAGAGAATTGCGTAAGCATGCAAATGACCGTCTCCATTGTCGGAGGAACGGCGGCCTCGGCCTTGTCTTCCTCCATGGCAACAACTGCCGTTTCTATCTTTGGAGCTTGCGTCTCTGACTGCGTCAGCACCGGTGGCGTGATCAGCTCCGGTGGCGTGATCAGCGCCGGCGGCATGATCGGCTTCGACGCCGCCGGAGCAGCGCAAGTGGTGTCTCTCTTGGCTACTTTCCTTTTGGCTACACTGACGTGGCAGGACCCAATAGTCTTATTATCGCTCCGAAACCGATTAGATTTCGGCATTTTCTGATAACAACGCCCAAGAAGGAATCACAACGCGAGAATAGTAAGTGTAGTAAGTGTGACAGTTGTAACGAGGGAGCTGCAGGTAACAGGGCGGTAGCCGCACGTGAACTGACTAGCTGGTGTAGAGCCAGAAGAAGAAGAGAAGGACGACGGGGCTACGAGGGGCTTGGCAAGTGCTGCTGTTCTGGCGAGCTATAAAACCTTTTTTGTTATCCTAACAACTGGCGACGAGATTAAGACTACGAACCATGTTATTATAACAAGTATTTGACCAGGTTCCGGCGAAATCTACCGCGAACATCATGCCAAAGTTACAGCCGTTCACGGGGGAAGGCGGTCAGGAATGGGAAGAGTATGTCGAGATTTTGGATCAGTACTTTATCGCGAACAACATCGTCGCAGACAAGCAACGAGCCGTGTTTCTCAGCAGCTGTGGCAGGCCAACGTACTCATTGCTGCGCCGGCTGCTGGCACCCATGAGACCTTCGGAGGCCCCTCTCGCCAGAAGTCTTGAGCTGCTGACAGAGCATTACTCCCCGCGGCCGTCGGTGATTGTACAACGGTATCACTTCTATTGCCGCACACAAGACACCGGGGAAACCGTGAAGGAGTTTGTCGCCGGCCTGCGCCAATTGGACGACCGGTGCGAATTCGGGGCGGAGTTGGCGAACAACCTTCGGGACCGCATCGTGCACGGCATCAGGAATGACGTGATGCGGAGGAGGCTACTGGAAGAGCCAAACTTGACGTTGGATCGGGCGGTGGAGTTAATCACAAGCATGGAAGCCGCCGCAAGAGGTGCTGAACAGATAACCGGCCGAGCAAGCGGGACAGCCGAGACAGCGGTGAACCGCGCGACAGCATCGTCGACATCGGCGCAGTCAGCGGAAGAGCGACGCAGCTGTTTCCGTTGCGGCGGCAAGCACCGGGAATCAACGTGCAAGTTTGTAAATAGTGTTTGTTTCAAATGCCGGCAACGAGGTCATATATCAAGACTGTGCCAGAACAAGCCAAGCCACGAAAGCAGAGTCAGCAGCAACGACAAACATCGCGAAGGAAACACTAAGCAGACGCTGAACTCGACTCAGACACAAACAAACCGTTCGGTGCACGTCATGGATGCTCAAGACAGTGAAGAGTCAGATTCGAGCGTCGTGGGGGACCTCTGGCCGTTAACCCCGAGCGAAAAAACAGCGCTACTGGGGAACGGCCGAAAAGAGGCACCAGAGTTCAAGGACCCGCAAATTTTTGCAGAAGTGACGATACAAGGAAAAACTGTACAAATGGAGCTGGACACCGGAGCTGTGTTTTCGGTTATGGATGAGACTGAGTTCGAAAGACGGTTTCCAGATACCGTCATCGAACCATCAACTGATAAACTGCGGGGCTACTTCGGTCAGCTGGCTGCCGTAGTCGGCAAGGCGACGGTCACCGCGGAGTTTGGCGGGAAAGCTGAGGTACTACCTTTGTTTGTTGTACGAGGTGGTTCCCGGGCTCTTCTGGGACGGAACTGGGCAAGGGCTTTCAACATGCCTCTAGATCAGCTCGTCAATGTGCATCAGGTGAGCAGCACTGAAGAGTTGGCAGGCAGATTTCAGTCAGTGTTTTCTGAAGGATTAGGGACGCTGAAAGGAATGAAAGCGACTATCAGCGTACCGGAGGGAACCAGACCTAGGTTTTTCCGACCGCGAACTGTACCTTTTGCGTTGCAAGACCTGGTAGCGCAAGAGTTGCAACGCTTACAGCGCGACGGGATTTTGACCCCCGTACGAACGTCTGAGTGGGTGGCGCCTATCGTACCTGTACTAACGAAGGACGGTAGGATACGAATTTGTGGCGACTTTAAACTCACAGTCAACCAAGTGGCTATTACAGAAGTGTATCCGGTACCGAGACTGGAAGAGATGTGGGCGAAGCTTGCTGGGGGAACAACGTTCTCCAAGCTAGATCTCCGCGATGCGTACCAGCAGATTGAACTGGAGCCGGCAGTTAAGAAGTTTGTCACAATTAACACGCAGAAAGGACTGTTTCAATACAACAGGCTGCCTTTCGGAGTAGCGTCGGCTCCCGCCATATTTCAAAGAGAGATGGAAAATCTTCTACGAGATTGTAACGGCACCATTGTCTATTTTGACGACATCTTGGTCACAGGGGCAACAGAAAATGACCACTCCCAGAATCTGGAGGCAGTCATAGAGAAGTTAAGTGAGGCCGGGTTGAAACTCAAACTGGCAAAGTGTTTACTTTTCCAAAGAAGTGTGGAATACTTGGGACACATTATTGACGCTGAAGGAATTTAACCCGCACCAAAAAAAATCGAAGCGGTAATCGAGGCGCCAGAACCCTCGAATGTCAAAGAACTACAGAGCTACCTTGGATTACTCAACTTTTACCGGAAGTTTATGCCAAACGTGTCGTCGGTGTTGCATCCCCTCCATAAACTGCTGAAAAAAGGCGAGGCTTGGAGTTGGGGTGCTGAGGAACAAGCGGCGTTCAATACAAGCAAAGCGATGTTGACGTCTGCATCAGTGCTAGTGTATTATGACCCGAGCCAGCCGGTGGTACTATGCTGTGATGCGTCACCATACGGTGTTGGTGCGGTATTGGCGCACAGAACAAGTTCCGGGGAAGAAAGGCCTATTGCTTTTGCATCCAGGCGTCTAACCGCAGCTGAAAAAAACTACAGCCAACTAGATAAAGAAGCCCTGGCCGTAATATACGGAGTGACAAAATTCAACCAATTCGTGTGGGGTCGACAATTCGACATTTGCACAGACCACAAGCCATTGCTGGGTCTTCTAGGACATGATCGGGGAATCCCACAACAGTGCTCTCCTCGAGTGTTTCGATGGGCGTTAACGTTGAGCGCTTACTGCTATCGACTGGTATATCGACCAGGGGTCAATCTAGGAAATGCCGATGGGCTGAGTCGGCTGCCACTGCCTGGATCCTCGTTCAAGGACCACGTGGCTGGGGAAGTGTTTATGCTGGAAAAGGCGTTTCCGTCGTTGTTGTCGGCAGCAGCGGTAGCACAGGCTACAACTAAGGATCCCATAGTGTCGACAGTACGAGAGGCTTTGTGGTCTGGGAAGCGTCTGCCGGAATCTGCTGATTGGAGGGCGTTCTCATGTCGACTAGAGGAATGTTCAGTGCAGGACAGTTGTGTATTGTGGGGTTGCCGAATAGTAGTACCAACATCACTAAGGCCAGCGGTGTTGAGCGTGCTACACGAGACACATCCGGGTATTGAGAAAATGAAAATGGTCGCTCGGAGCCATATTTGGTGGCCAGGCATAGACGAGGCTATTGAAAACAAAGTAAATGGCTGTACCATATGCCAAGTTCACCGGCGGGCACCGAGGTCGGTGCAACAAACACCATGGCCATTCCATTCCCGGAAAATGCATGGTCACGTCTACATGTTGACTTTGGGGGGCCGTTTCAGGGCATCTATTTCTTGGTGCTAGTTGATGCATTCTCCAAGTGGGTGGAAAAAAAAAAAAAAGGAAAAGCTGTGTCGTCTGTTTCTCCCCTTGTGTGTTTCTTTCGTTTTAAGTCAATGCACCGGGTGCCCTCACCATCGGCCAAAGCCACAGTGGAGTGCTTGAGATCAATCTTTGCCACACACGGCCTACCTGATGTGGTCGTCAGTGATAACGGCCCGGCGTTCGTCAGTGCGGAATTCAAAGAATTCCTGGCAAGAAATGGAGTTCGTGCTATCACTATTCCACCGTATCACCCTGCCTCAAACGGCGCTGCAGAGAGGGTGGTACAAACGATCAAAGAAAAGCTAAAGAAAGCTAAACCAGGATGTTTCGAAGTCAAGATTCCAAGAATTCTTTTTAATTACAGAACCACGCCACATCACCTGACCGGACGAACACCAGCAGAGTTGTTGATGGGGCGACGCCTAAAAACTCCCCTGGACCTGCTGCACCCAGATCTCCGAGTCAGAGTAGGGTTCAAGCAGCTACAGCAGAAGGAGCGAACGGACAAATCGGCAAGGCAAGACAGATTACCACAGCCTGGTGGTCGTGTCTGGGCTCGAAATTTCAGACCTGGAGATCGTTGGGTCCCTGCGATAGCTGAGCATCCCACCAGTGCATCGTCGGCACGAGTGATGCTGGAAGAAGGCGGTACCTGGAATCGCCACGGGGATCACCTGAGGCAACGAACCCCAGTCCCACCACAAGACACCGTGGATGTGCAGCAGCCATTGGAGAGTGCACAAGACAACATGAATGCGCAGACACCATTGGAGAGTGTAGTGAACATGCCTCTTGGACAACAAACCCTCATGCGGCCCAAAGACTGCGTAGCTAGGCATACACCATTAGACAGTGTGGTAAACCTACATAGTGAGCGTGTGCGTGACAGGGGTGGTTCTTATGTGTCTAGAGCCGATATACAGACTCCGAGTGCGGTGCGGGAACGGTCAGGACAGGATTTGCAGGCGGAACCTTTGATACATGACACTTTGAGACGATCACCTAGACAGCGTAGACCTCCGATACGGTACTCTCCTTGATTGACACTGTGAGTTGAGGGCGAGGAGTGTGACAGTTGCAACGAGGGAGCTGCAGGTAACAGGGCGGAAGCCGCACGTGAACTGACTAGCTGGTGTAGAGCCAGAAGAAGAAGAGAAGGAGGACGACGGGGCTACGAGGGGCTTGGCAAGTGCTGCTGTTCTGGCGAGCTATAAAACCTTTTTTGTTATCCTAACAGTAAGTCACACGCCTGGCGTTTCTTAAGCCGTCAGTGACTATATATATATATAGGGTGTCCCAAGTCACCAGGCGCGAGCTAAAATAGACCGTAAAAATCGACGCCTGCATGTAGCAATCTAAACTTTTCGTCAAAGGTGTATTTGACAGGTTAGTTTGTTGGTTTTGTTTTGGAAAATTAGAAAGCGTAGCTTCATTTCTGTAAAACATAGGGCCAAGAAACTTGCCAGGGTCAATGGCGGGCTGCGACGCAGACGACGAAGTCGACTTCAGGGACGCGTTTGGCGCTCGTATTAATAGCTGGCGCTACCTCCTTATCGAGACTGCTCGCAACCACCGTGGTTTATTAAAATGAACATAATTTTTTTTTAAAAGCACCTTTGGTTTAAGAGCTAATGCAGACAATAAAAACAAAACTTAAAGTTAAAAAAAAACGCGTTGCTTAACGATGGCGTTTCTGCTGCCAACGGAATTCGCATGCGTGTCGTCTGCTCTCTTTTGCTCGTCGGCTAAACCCAACGTTATTACATTAGCTCAGTTACGGAACATGCTCATAGACGCTGCATGCACAAGCAGTACCCCCCCCCCCTCCCTCACTCACCACGACTCGCCTCCCGTCGTTCGACGCGCCGGACGGCTTCTTTGGTAACTGAGGTGTATTCTATGCGATACGTACGTTTCGAAGCGCAGCGTCTAGATGGCGTTGCACCGTACTCTATGGAGCACACAGTTCCTAAACGAAAATCGAGATGGCGCTTCAAATGACGGGAGGCGGACTGAAGTGAGTGAGGGGGGTACCCTCCTCCGCGGGAGTTCCACAACTGAGGTAATCTAGTAACGTTGGCTACACCTTCGGGCGCTGCTCCCAACTCCATCTATCAATACGCGCGCCGAACGCGCACCACAACTCGACTCGGCCGTCTGCGTCGACGTCCTCCGTTGACCGGGGCAAGTTTCTTGGCCCTATTTTTTTACAGAAAGGGAGCTACGCTTTGTAATTTTACAAGAAAAAAACCGACCTGTGAAATACATCTTTGACGAAAAGTTTAGATTGCTTTGTGCAGGCACCGATTTTTACTGTCCATTTCTGATCGAGCCTGGTGGTTTGGGACATTCTATATATAGTTTTTAAAACAGTTATTTGGGCAATGCTAGAATAATAAAACGTAATTTGGAACTTTCGTATAAAGTCCAACCCTACAGTTTTAAAGAAGGCTACAAGAAATCCGTGAAGCCGGGTCACACTGCTCATATATCACAAAAAAGACAGTCTGCCAACACGAGTCACTGCAATATCCGTGGTTCGAATGCCGCCTCCCAATCCTTGTACTCATTGCCACTTGGCATTCTAAGCACGGATCTCGCGGTGACTCGCGTTCGAATCTCTATGCAGACTGTTTTTTGTTTCGTGTGCAAGCAGTGTGACCCCGGATTTACGTTTATATTTTGAACATAAGAGATGACATTCGTCACTTATCTAGCCCAGAGAGCTAATATTCTATTACTGACCAAAAAGAAATTGAGTGTGCAGACTTAAATTCGTACGACCAAATATTCGTGTTCGTTAAATAATGAATCTTAATAATTACGTCCAATTTTCACAAGGGTATTGAACCAGACGTCGGCAAAGATTTATTTCATATTTTTGAGGTAGATATTGTAATATTGGTTTTAAATTTTCGTTGTTCCACGAACGGTGGAGGCTCGGAACTGGCTTTCTTGTGTTAATACAGTTCGGCCGAAGTCGAACAGATATTTCTGGCGCTTCTCATTAAATCAATTATATATTTGACTTTATTAGTTCCGTTTAGTTGTTTGGGTCTTTCATCGCTCCTTCTGATTACTTTTATAATATTGTTGTATAACACCTTTCAGAGCCTGCTTGCGTGACTAGAAGAATTGTGGAAAAAAAAGAAACACGCTTACAACTTCTCGTAACGCCGAATTAGAGAGCAGCTCTTGAGAAGGAAGTGAGGGTACCGAGGGGAAGGTATGCCCCTCTTCCCCCTCCCCTCCTCCCTCCTCCTTCCTCATCCCCTGCTCCTCTTCCTCCTCCATACTCCTCCTCCCTCATCAACCTCCTTCTCCTCCCCTCCCCGTTCTCTCCCTCCTCCTTCCTCTTCCTCCTCTTCCTCCCTTCTTTCTCCTCCTTCCTCCTACCCATCCTTCTCCTGCCTCCTCCCCTCCTCCTCCTCCCTCCTCCTCCCCATCCCTCCTCCTTCTCCTCTTCATCCTTCCTTCTCCTCTTTCCCCCTCCCCCTCCTCCAGACTGGACGTTTCCCATTATGCAACCCACGGGTCACGAGTGAATCCCGCGCGTTGCATCATAGGATGTTTCCCATAATGCAACGCGCGGGACCTCGTGACGTCACGTGTGACGTCATTAAAGGAAACGTCCCATGAACGCAAAGCGCGGGTGACGAGTGAGACCCGCGCGTTGCATCCTGGGTCGTTTCCCATAATAATAGAATAGAATAAAATAGAAAAATGCAACGCGCGAGGCCCTCGTGATGTCACTCGTGGCCCTCGTTACGTCAATCATGACATCATGTGCGACGGCATTATGGGAACATCCCCTAATGCAACGCGCGGGTCACGAGTGAGACCCGCGCGTTGCAGTTCTTGGACGTTTCCCATAATGCACCGCGTGGTTACGCCAATGGCGACGCCGGCGCCAACGCCACTCAAAATGGAAACGGGCGCCCAAAAGCTGCGCTCTAAAACCCCTCCAGTGTTGCTGTCAAACCACAAGCTCAGAAGCGACCGAGACACGCCGAGGAGGACGGCATGCATGTAGTCCGGAACAAAGGATTCAAAAGGATTCAATAACATTAAAATGTAGCAAGTTGAGCAATGCAGACAAACCCTTAAACCCTCTGCATTAAAACCCTGTGATGTCACGAACTGCACTTTTCGATTGTCTGTCATCAACTACCTCTGCAGAGACCGTATAGCAAATTGCACTGTTAACGAGAGATCCAAGGTGCAAGCACCAACTGCAACCGAAACAGGAGTTAAACTGCATCGTGTATTGCAGCAAAGGACGGCCACCGAATCCACACTGCAGCATACTGCAAAAGCCTTAAGGTACGTTTATACTCCATCGTAACGTCGACGGACGCGGCGTAGCGCAGCGCGCACAGATACTGATTGGTCACAAATATCGAGTTCCTCTTTGCCGGCCAATGAAAGGCGCGCGCTCTGCGCTACGCTGCGTTCACTGCGCTCAACGTCGGAGTGTAAGCAGCCCTTTACTTAGCACCTCAGTGCCGTTGCGCTTCCATACAGACTCCTAATCACAGAGAAGCTTGCACTGTTCCACAAAACGTTTCATGCACAACTCCATCGGAGGGTTATTCTTTCCGAACCACACACTCGAAAGAATGACGTTCCTAACGATATTTGATTTATATTAAGTTGAAGTGGCCAGATACAGAAATATTTACCTTTATAGGCTGGGCACCCATCTGTGTTAAATGTTCAAGAAATGTTACTGCGGTTGCCAAGAACTGAGAACTTTTTGAATACGTCCTTGTACATATGTTCATCACATATGCCAGAAAATGTGTTTGGTCGATTAAATTTTGCTGTGAAGAAGCTATAATCGGAAAAACTCAGTAGAACACGTCTCAGCTGAGTCGCTAGTGAGGCTGTAAAAAGAAAAGCAGTTCAATCACATTTCTTTGCATCAAACACACTTCTTTGCATCACATTTCTTTGCATCCCTCTGCTACCCTTGGTAATAAAGGTAATGAAGGCTGAAGAGAGCCGGCCTGCAGTCACTTTAATTGGAGATCACCAGCTGCCCTCTTTCTCAGAGCTCACAAAGAGGCTCTTTAGACGTTCAGTAGGCACAGTTTGTCCTAGTTTTCTTCTCTTCAAGTTCACAATGTTTGAGTGAATACTAGTCTAGATTCGTCTAAATGAAGAAGACAATGACACACAAATTGGAATATCAGAGTAACAGTAGTACCAATTACTATGCTCCAAGTCATGAAAAATAATTTAAGATTGCATGACATCGCAAGTGATACACCGATAAAATTCATAGACTTCACTCATAACACCACATAACTTTAAAGAAATACTGAAGTAAAAATTGGAAGCACGGGACATTCATCAGAAAGTAATTTTTAACTTTTTACTTAGACCTGATATTTTAACGCGCAAATGACACCAGTAAAAGACGTAGTCAAGGAGAGTATATACTTCATGCCGTCTCGGAAGTAAGCATCTTGTTACCTTAGTCTATTACCTCTTTGACCAACTCAGAAAAAACTCGGCGTTTGCGAATGCACATGCTCGCGACAAACTGCCCATATTCAACATGGCCAACTCTATGTTGGCTTTCTGCACCGAAGCTGCATTCAGGCCCAGGGAACTCTGCATGGATCATGCCTCCCGTTGCACGGCGCGGCACTCAGAGGACATATATGTCACGGTCCTCTACCCAACAATGCCAGATGAGTTTCCAAAGAAGTTTAGCAGACATCCACCAGGTACAACTTTCAAATAGTTTTCTTGGTTGGAAAATTAGTTTTCCAGCGCTTTGCAAGAAAATAGGGATGTTTCTGGGGTGCTGATATAACAGAGGCTACCTCTGAGCAATAAAGTTAGAGCTAGTACTGTAAAACCCTTAAAGTTCGCGAGCCCTTGATTTTCGTAAATTTCGCGAAAGGGAAAATTCGCAAATTTTAAGGGCACGCGAAAAATTTTGTCCTTAAGAGTTTTAATGCAGGCGTCTGGAATTCGCGAAATTTAGTCGCCGCGATTATGTCCTCTGTGACCGATTCGAGAAAAAAAAAGAGGCCGCGAAAATAAAGGGTTTTACAGAAGTTATCTTCGTACCCCTCTAAGGGCGCCTCCGATGATTTTTATACTTGCTGAAAACTTGCATTGAGACTGACCTCACACAAAATATTAAAATGGAGAAACAATCATGTTGGCAAAATTTGCATTATTTCGTAAGTTTTAAGCAAATTATAACCACGTAAACCACGATGTGCATGGCACCGCCGTTGGCAGGCGTGAAGCGAACTGCGCTCTCTCCGAAGACCCACCCATACCGTCTCTATACTATAGTGACTCTAGCTTTGACAGGCCTTCCTCATCTTGAAGAAGGTGTGGGGTATGATAGCCGAACTCGTTTTGGAAAGGTCACCGCAGTAGCTGGAACTCGGCTCCGCCTGGTGGTTGGCTTAATGAGGTGTGGTTTCTATTGTATCCACATCTTTCGATGTCGATTTCTTTAATTAATAACTCTCAAAGATCAATATAGACTACTTTTATAAAGAATTAAGATGGTTAACACAATCATACTTATTATTTTGCGTTCAGAAAGAAACCTTCCACGGCTCTGTTTAATCACGAAACGAGGTATGAAAACGTCATCAGCCGCGCGCGTTTAACGCCACGCAGCGCCACCATACATCTAAGTGTTATGAACCCCATCGTATTAAAAGGTGATACACTCTTATTTCGTGTTTGGTCTTTGTTCCCTCAGTCTCTCACACCACTAACAAGGCGAATAAAATAAAAAAAGAGGCTAAGAAATCATTGCAGGCGACTTTCCAGGAGGAAGATGCATGCGTTCAGTTTGCTGGTTTCTCTGAAATAAAAATAGCAAATGAAGAAGCGTTTTCAACCACTTTTTTTTCTCCAAATTGTTACTAATTAATAGTTCCTTACCTGGTTAGGACAGAAACACCACGACAGCATGCTTCACTGCTTTCTGTTTATACAGGCAGTGTTTTTCCTGGTTTCAAAGTATCATAAATAGCCATAAATAAGGGCAGTCCTCTTATCTTAAGAGTGTAGAAGCTTGTATAGGAGGCTCTGGTATTTATCAGGGGATTTACAGCGCGGCCATTTGACGGCTGAGAGAGCCCTTGTGGTTGCATCAGGGAGGCTTTATTCGGTGTGAAAATGGTCGTATTCTTGGTTTGTTTTTGTCTGCTCGGTTGTGAGGAAGATTGCGAGAGCGGCGGAAGCTTATATTTAAAGCGCAAAATGCCGTTTGGGAGTGGTCAGTTACTTACATAATCTCGCATTTTACTTTTGCTTTCGCTTTTTTGCTAGAGAATAATGTTTGTCTGTCGCACCTTAGATGCCAGCATTAAAAGTGTCCCGAGGAGGTTTCTGAGATCGTCTAAATATGGCAATAACTCACTCTGCTGGCTCTAAGCATACTAGAAAACTCTAAATCATGACGATACGCGGCCTATTTTTCTATTGCAAAAGCAATCAAAGCTCGCAACACACCGAGGTAATTCCCTTCGATGGGAGCAGCATGTTCCGAAACCACAAGATGTTTTTCACTTACACTCGTCCCCAGCTACCTGGTAGGCATATCTGGGAAGGGCGACAAAAAGTTATGAAACATTTCAACCTGCAAATAGTAAAAAATAGAATGCAGACGAAGCGCGGATGAGTGACGGTTATGCTTGTATCCTAAATCCATCATATTGGCATGGCGACGGCAAAACAAAGTTTTCGCCCATACTGGAAGTGACGGTATTTCAAGATGACGGCGCCTTTGTGAAATAGGCCTATAGCAAGCGAAGGATCTTCGCGCCCCCGACCGGTGGAACCTCAGAAGTATATCTCGAATGCAAGCGGCTCGTTGCCGATACAGACCGGCGATCCAACCCAGCGAGCACGCGCTTGAGAACTGACGAACGGACACATCACTTCCGCGGAAGACAAAAAAACGAACAAAACAAAAACATAGTGCATTGATTTTGAGACGATTATTGCAGTATTATGTTCGCTCTCCGCGAAAGATAACATTTTTCGACTGCTCTTACTTGCTTTTATCATCTACAAAAGCATACATATTTTGTAATAACAGCGTTCGCAATCTCAACGCAATGTCCCGTTTTGATTGGTCACATGTCGTCCTGGCTGCCGGAACAATGATCCTCCCATGCCCGGAGATGACCTCGGTGTGTTCAATTTTTGACTGCTAATTTAATAGAAGAATCGGCCACGCATCGTTATTATTTATAGATTTCTAGGATGCTTAGTGCCCGCCGAGTGAGTTATCGCCATATTTAAGCGATCTCAGAAACCTCCTCAGGGCACCTTTAAGAGAGAGAAGTTTGAGCACGATATAATATGCGATACTTTCCTCTGCACTTTAATGTCAAAGCTATTTTAAATATTTTTTACGGCAGCTTTACATATTGCAGATCTTTAAATACCTAGTTTTTTGTGACAACACATCTTTTTTCTGTATCACGAATTAATGAAAGCGAATATTTCGTGACTTCTGCATTCTCGGTCAAAACTTATAGACCAGTAAATGTCTGAACTAATTTCATCTAGTGAATATGCATCACATGAAAATAAACACCATGACTGCCAAGGTAAATGGAGCAACTTCAACTGCTGTCTTCATTGAAGAGCAGTCCCACTTTCAGAAATTTGTTTTCTCTGGCATGTCAAATAGGTCACACATACTTTTTAGACTTTTAATATTTTTTCTCTGCATCAGTTTTGCTTTTTCCGGTCAGAGAAATATGCAATTCTTTGATGCAGTCAATTTTTTTTTTAATCAGACGGTCCCATTTTGAAAACAGAGAGGCGTCGCTTGGCGTCTGAAACAAGGAGTTTTTCTCTTTGCATGATTTGTAACCCACGTTGCACCCCGGTCCAAATCACCACCGCTCTGTATTTTTCTTCGCAGTATTTGAATCCGTTGCGAGTCCCTTGACTCTTCGCCACAGCTAGCATGCACAAAATATTGCCTGGCTTCACACCCCACAAAATCAAGAAGAAAAAGTCACACCGCCACTCCCCAAGTCAGCCTCTCTAAGCGCAACCCGACCGGCCTTCTGGCCCCCGCTGTGACTGGCAGCGCCACCTCAGGCCCCCGCGGAAGAATTGGGTTACACGATACCCAGCTCCTTTGGAGAGGCCAACGCGGTCGGCCTACCTACCAGTTCTTGTGCACCTTACCAGGGTTCCTGGGTACAATCCCCACCGCTGCGCGTTTTATTCCGGATCAGTTTCGTTTTGAGGTGCGGTCCTGTATCACTACAGCTTCATGCACGTTAAAGACTAGGATAGAGGTCGTACTGCGCTGCCTAAATGTATCACCTACATTGGCTACCAATGTCGCGATATTCTTTCAAAATTAAACACATACTGTCTAAACGATTACGATTAAGTCGCTTGGTTCTTTCCTGGTTCCAAATATTGTTTTCATGTTTAATGTCACATGCTGCAGTTGTATTATTTAACCATTTATTTATTTATTTTTATGTAGAGTACTGGTTCTTGTACAAGACTTCTGTCTATGTGGTTTGAAAAATGACAATGCAGAACAAGTTGTAGAGAGAAGAAAACAAACGATCCCAATTACAATAATCTAACATATCATTAAGGTGTAGCAAAACTGATGAATAAAATATAAAAATGTTTAATTTTGAGTGCACCTTGAAAGTCCGTCTCTTTTTTTTAGAAATACTATACACAAACTAAAAAAAAAGAACGACCACGAACAAGATACAAGATTTTAACTGGCAACAAACTTGTAATGAAGGGGCGCGCAGGAACGCGCAATAGACATTTGAATGCCTGCCGGTTTGAAATTTGCATTTTTCCCATCATAGCCTCTTGTTTATGTCTGCACTAAATAAAATAACAAATTGGTGACGTAACCTAGACTGGCGAGACGATAAAATCTGCCTATTTTTTGTTTCACTTTTGGTTCTGCAACATTTGATTATTTCTTCCAGCTCACAAGTATGAAGGGCTTATTTGCGCCAGGTTCTGCCGAAATGTCATTTATGCTGGAAGGGTGTTACGCCTGAAAGAACTGCTGGACGTTCCTAAAGATAAACAGACGCATTGAAAGAGGTCAGTTTTTAATTTTTGAGAAGATCGGAGCTTCAATTTTTGATCAAGTAACTGCCGGCAATGAATAATTGATGGCCTTTCATTTCGGAACCTGAGAATAGGGCGATAAATAATCAAAGTACGCAGTGGCAGAAACACGGATTTTTCTTCTTCTCCGCTGTCGTCCCTTATAACGCTCTTTTTCCTCTTGCTTTTGATTTCTCCGCATTCAAATTCGCATACATACGATAGAGGATACGCCAACCCCTCCGGGTGCTTACATATTTTCGTTGGATGTCGCTATCTTTTCACCTTTTGTTTACTCATAAGGAATCTGTAAACACTATGGCTTTTAGGAAATCCGTCTTGTTTTATGAAGCCTATGGGTGCAGTCATTTCTTGTATGGAACTAACTTCTCAACTCTCTAAAAACAAAGCGAGCAAAAATACCGTAGGCATGTCGCACCTTCCTGGAATTCCAGGGTGGGGAAGCAAAACAAGAGATAAATTAACCGCACGGTCGCGCAACAATGGTACATCTGTAAACACGTATCATGGGACTTTTGTTTCGAATTTTGTGAAAAATTGTATTGAGTAGAAAAACAACAACATTTTGTGGTATTGTCGCTGCTGAATATTATCTTACGTGCGCACATGTGCTGCCTTTTAAGAAAAGTGTAGTAAGTTTTTTTTTTCTATTCTTTGTGGGCATTATTGAAGAACGATACTTTTTTTAGTGCATGGAGCTTGTTTGCAAAATATAATACAGAAACCACAGTACTGGACAATTGCTGCCTATTAAAAGTGAGTTCAAGATTAAAAAAACAAACAAAAAAAATTAAAAATTATAGGTTAATTTCGCACTTTTTTTTTTCTTTTCAGGCCGCCTGATTTTGAAAACAAATAGGCGGTACTCTACTCGCGTCGTGGTCTAGCATGGTGAAAAATTGCATCATATACACATATTACCTGCGAGGTAACGCACACAGACGTATATTTTGAGTATTTTTCATGCGTGTTTACACAGCGACATCTGTGCACTTTATGGAACCTGTAGTGCGTAATAAACGTTCAGAATGGACCTATGACTCTGCGAAGTCCGCGTTACTTGAATTACCCATGTTCGCTGGAGGTCGAGGAATCCTATAACCAGACTTTGTGCGTTCTCCGTTACAAGTAACGATATTACTGGTAATACCTACATTTATCAACATTTTAGTAACGGCATGATTATATCATGATGTTTTAAAATCCTGAGACTGGGAAGGAAAATGAAGAAAAATTGTAAGACAGAAAAAAGGGGACAGGGCAAACGTCTCAATATATTCGCTTGAGTATATATAAAATACTTTCCTTACATATTTGCATTACGGATTCATTGTAAACCCTCGCAATTTTATTTTTTGTTCTCGACCCCCCCCCCCCCTCTCCCTTCCCGAAATTCTGTTCATTTTGGTAAAGTCGACTCAGTGGCGCGGTCAGGAGCATTGACCAGCGGAAAGGGAGGTTTGTCACTCTTCGGTTCGACAAATCCTTTCTTTATATAGCCTAACCCCTGAACCTTTCTTCTTGTTTTTTTCTCTGCAGACCATATCGAACTCAAAAGATCTAATGGGTATTTCTAAAAAAAAATTGACCGCATCTCCACGTGGTGAACGATGTTGCTTGGGGCGAAGCTCTGGTGGTGCTTGTCTGCGTAGACGCCGAGCCGCAGCATGCCGAGCCTTTTCATTCATGTCAGTAGGAGAATGTGTGGTTTTCTTCTTTTATCTTTTTTTAAGCAGACATGGGATGGCATCTTAGAACCCCCTACTCTTTTTTTTTCTTCTTTTTCTTTTTTCATATTTTTTTTTTCATCTTTTTTTTTTCAATCATTTTTTTTGCCCTACACGAGCACGTGAGCATGTGCTCACGTGCTCGTGAGCACGTGATCTAACGAGCAGAAGCACAAGCACCCGACGCCGGCTTTCGGCGGACGGCGGACGACGGACGGACATGGCTAGCCCCTAAGGAGGGAGCTTCGCCCTTAAAAAGTGTGGACAACTTATATTCGCTTTTTTCTTTCTCTTTGTTTATTCTTTGCGATCCAAAACGGGGAGAGGAGGACACACTTCACGTGACCGTCGGACGTCACGTGATGTCACGTGATCCTCGTGACGTCACGGTTACGCCGACGGCGACGCCGACGCCACTCAAGCCGGAAACGGGCGCCTAAGAGCTGCGCTCTAAAATAGAAAATAAAAAGGGTCGAGGTACAGCCGCAGGCGATATGGAGGTGAACGCCGGACCGTCGACCGGTGCGTGCTATCAGCGCCATGACGCGGCTGCTGTGGCAGCTCGCTTTCTTATCGCTCGCTTCGCCGAGACAATGCTTGGTTTCAGCTTAGGTCCGAGCGTGGCCGTTGTTGTTAGCTGAAGGTCCAATCAAACAGCGCAAAAAGCGCGACGTCATGGCGTTCTTCGCTGTTGATAAGACGAGCCGGCGGAGGAGCACGTACAGAAAGACGGCAGACACCGCTGGTCCTATCAACTGTGGAGAGCACGCCATGACGGTGCGACTTTTTCGCCATTAGATTGGACCTTCGGCTCGTAACGTCGGCCACGCTCGGACCTAAGGTGAAACAAAGTATAAGCGCTTGGATCGAGTGCTGTTCTCAGCTCTGCTGCTACTCCCCGCAGAAAGCGCGAGGATTGCGGAAGGTGCCTTTCAGACGCTATCTGTAGACATTGAGATTTAGTAGTTTTTTCTTTGTTTTTTTCGTTTTTTGTTGTGATATGTGCTAAACTGGAAGGATGCGGAAAAATCAAAAAGTAACTTATACTTTCCGTTTCTTAAAAAAAGCAGTTATTAGCGTTCGCGGTTATTAGCGTTCGCTCATGAATGAAAAAAGCTGTTGAGTCACTGGTAAACTGAGCCGAACAACGTCCGCTCTAGTTCACGAGCAATGTTCAAATCAATGGACCTTTTGTAGAAATACGCGGTGCGCATGCGCGGAGTATTTCATGCGCCTGGGTTCGAGAGTATCTAGTTCCAAACAATCCGCCATCTTGCATTTCTCGCCTTTGAGCGGTTTCGTTGTGTCGACCTTGGGGCGGAAGATTACGCACGATGGGGACAAAGGTGAGCTTGGGGGAGCCGTATCTAGGTCACATCGCCTCAATGGGTGCTCAGGATGTGGCTGACGTTTTCGGTGTAGAACGGGTGGGAGATGCCTTGGGCGCGCGTTGTTTTCCAGTCACCTAGTCTCGAACCGATTCGCGCGTCTAGGTGGCAGCACATATTCGCCAAGAGGTCCATTGCCGGCAATGGCGTGGGCACGGCGCCCACAAAAAGCGATTCCGAAATCGAAAGCCACTTCCACGCTTTCTGCGGGGAGTAGCAGCAGAGCTGAGAACAGCGCTCGATGCAAGCGCTTAATTTCGGCGAAGCGAGCGATAAGAAAGCGAGCCGCAACGGCAGCCGCGTCATGGCGCTGATAGCACGCACCGGTCGACGGTCCGGCGTTCACCTTCATATCGACTGCGGGTGTACTATCGCGGACAATATGAGCTGAAACAGCGCTCCGGCCTGTGCACGGTACTACCTGCGTCGCCTGACGCATCGCTCCGCAATCACGGTGCACCCTGAGGCCGAGATAAGTTCCCACTTGCGCTCACTGCGCCGCTGCGCTCTTCCGGCCGTCTGCTAGCGAAAATATTGGCCGTTGGAACCACCATCACGATGCCCTTGCCATGCAGCCCAATGTTCACGTTTTCAGCTATCATGCATTACAGTGCATTTCACGAAAGCGCCCAAGTGGAAAGTGCGTTGTCACGCTCGTATCTCATCGAGGAGCGCTGCCTGACGGAGCTGCCTTTTTCCCCAGAAGGAGCCGATCTGAATGTCCTCGAACACGTTTGGAGGCGCATCAAGATAACCATGTCACGCCGTCCCCTTCCCCACTGCCGACGAATTGTGCGAAGCTTTGAGAGGTGAATGGGAGATTCTTCGGGCCGATCCAGGCGTCTTGGCCGCGCTCTATGAATCCTTAACGGACAGGATGAGAGCCGTGGACGTGGTATTACCTTCCATCGTAAGCTTTAGTGCGCCTCAGGACCCCATGAACCGGACTTCTGCTGATTGGAACAAAGCTTGCTGCTACGATTTCGACACACTGTTTGGCGCCGTTAACCAGCGAATACCTTTGAGTGGTGCATCCTTGATCTTGATCTTCTTGTATAGTGAAGTTGCACTTCCACGTCGACTATTAATTTTTTGTGTCTGACATCGTCCTCTGCGAATATTCCTTCGATGAAGTTTCAAGCTCCTGCTCCTGGCAAATATATGTCTGTTTGTCGCCCTTTATTAGGACTCGGCATTTGTAAATAAAACACTGATTGTCAGCGCTTGTATTGTTTGAAATAAATACGTGGGCGAAGAAACGAAGAAATACTATTTTTGAACCTTTTCATATTAATCAAGGCTACAAAACCCCCCTAGTAACGTGTGGATACCGTTGTTTCTTTTTCACGCAGCTGTGCTCAACAAAAATATAAAAAAATTAAATATCCTGGAGGCGGACTAAATCCCATACAAATTTTGACCTATATTTTTTTATATCCTACTTTGTGGATGCACTTCATCAAAAAAAAAAAAGCCTACAACTTTTTTTATGTGATTTTCAAAAAGCGACAATCGCAACTGCAATTTAAGATACTTCAACGTTTTTTCTTCATCAGTCAGAGTTTTTTTTAAAGTAATTCTACACGATAGACTGAATTAAATCAATTGAAAAAAAGGGACAACAAGTGTAATCTTCTGCCCCCCCCCCCCCCCCCCTCTCACTGCCGCCCTACCACACACACGCCCGCTGTCGCAGCCGCCGTCTTGCTTTCAGACAGCCGGAAGAGCGCAGTGGAGCAGCGAGCGCAAGTGATAATTTCTCTCGGCCTCAGGGTGCGCCGTGTGTGCGGAGCAAGGCGACAGGCGGCGCAGGTAGTACCCTGCGCCGGTCGGAGCGCTGTTTCAGCTCATATTGTCCGCGATAGTACAGTCGTCCTCAATATGAGCGTGAACACGCCGCCGTCGACCGATTGGTACTGCCAGCTCCAGCTAGCGGCGCTTCCACAAGTCACTGCGAGAATAAGCGCCTGCGCAGAAAGGACGGATGCGCTGTTGCGATAGCGTGTATCACCCCCGTTCTGGAATTTTAAAACCGCCCGCGGCCCGTCTGTTTTGTTTTATTGATAGTTGGAAGCGCTGGTTGTGATAAGCAATCGGCCACGGACTGCGCTTTTTGAACGACAAATCCTGCTGTGTAGCTTGCGCGTTTCGACTTAGTCGATAATCACTCGTGATGGTATAAAACAAATCTGTTTAACAAGGAAGTGGGAAACGGGGGCGTTATGATTGGGTCTTGAAGTTTGTATCAGTGAAGACTTTTTATCTATACTTCGTTTCACCTTAAATTCAGACGCAGCCGACGCTACGAGCTAATCGGACCAATCAGACAGCGTCAAAAGCGCGGCATCATAGTTGTTTGTCACGTTTTGTGCGGGTTCTATGATTGCTGAACCAATCGCACACAAAAAAAGACACATTGATTTGCATTTTTGGCGCTGCTTGATTGGTCCGATTAGCTCGTAGCGCCGGCTGACACTTTGTATAATGAAATAGGTATTCTTATCGTTTCAAAATGAGGCCGTGTCTGCATTGCACAAAAACGGGGCGCCTACGCGAAATTAACCAAGGACTTGGACCACTGCACAGAATTGAAGGAAGGCTGGCATCTGAGCACTACTGCAACATCTTGGACTACGTCATGCTTCCCTATATTCTCGGTGGCCCATTTCCTGGCGGGGATTGTTTTTTCCAGCAAGACCCCTCTCCAGTCCACACCGCCGGCAAAGTGCGGACGCTCCTGGAGGAGCGTTACGTCAGACAGCTGTCTTGGCCTCCAAAAGGCGCTGATATGAACATTATCGAGCACATCTGGGGCTTATGAAGCGGAACCTGGCGAAGAAATCCCTCCACAGTCCACGCGCCGACGACCTCTGGAATGCCGTGGAAGCCGAATGAAACCGACTGCGGGGACGCACCGATAACGTCGAGCGCTTTTTCAGTCTCTGCCTTCGAGAATAGCGTGCGTCCTCAGGGCGCACTGTGGCATGACCCGCTATTAAGACGCACAAAAGAGAATCTAGGAAGTTAAGAGCTAGATGTCTTAAAACTGGGTCATTGTTAACAAGGGTCAACGTGGTTGTTTGTTTTTCTTCCTTGAAAAAGCTCTTTCGAGAAGTAACCATATTTCTTTAAAAATGGTGTCGTTGGTAAAAGACAGATCGAAACAATTCGTGAGTTCCCAAAAAAAATACATGCGCGCCTCCTTAAAAAAAAAAAAAATCATTTCCGCGTTAACGAAAAGATAACACACGAAGCGAGATTAAAAAAAAAAAAAAAAAAGAAGCGTAGCGCGCGTGGACGGTCACATCCACACTGACCGCGCAATTTTTATAAACATATAAAGCAGCACACCCTGCCTTATCTAAACTGACATGCAAACGGGGGTGGCGTGCGTTCTCGTAACAGCGTAGCCGTCCTTTCTGCGCAGGCGCTTATTCTCGCAGTGACTCGTGGAAGCGCCGCTAGCTGGAGCTGGCAGTACCAATCGGTCGACTGCGGCGTGTTCACGCTCATATTGAGGACGACTGTACACTTATGGGGGATTCAACCACTATTTATTTGTACCCTTTTCCTCATAGATGGCGCAGACTTTTTCTGGAACAAACGAGACCCATGTTGCGGATAAAAAAAACAGGACGCGGGATGGCCAAAAAAACGTACTTTTCGTGTAAGGCTCGTCAAATTATGAGGCGCTGGAGAAATTCAGCCTTCTGCGTTAAGTCCTTATTTCGAACTCTTTTTGTTCGCCTTCCGCCCATTGAAAAGCATGCGGGAAGGGCCTTAGAACGCACCTGGTATCGCTGCGCCGCGGCGTTCTTCCGCACGTCTGCTTTCCTCACCGTCACCATGACAACGAACGCCGAATGAATGGAAGCACGCACGGTACCGCCGCGTGAAGCCAGCAAGAGCTGACGCCATTTTACGAACGCCGTCTGCTAGCCAAAGCCGAACGCGGTATGTCAGATCAACCGCCTCCGCCGGTGCTCGATCGCCGACGGCAATCGCCGACGGCGATCGAGCACCGGCGGAGGCGGTTGATCTGACATACCGCGTTCGGCTTTGGCTAGCAGACGGCGTTCGTAAAATGGCGTCCGCTGTTGCTGGCTTCACGCGGCGGTACCGTGCGTGCTTCCATTCATTCGGCGTTCGTTGCCATGGTGACGGCGAGGAACGCAGACGAACTTTATGTTGCGGAAGAACGCTGCGGCGCAGCGATACCAGGTGCGTTCTAAGGCCCTTCCCGCATGCTTTTCAATGGGCGGAAGGCGAATAAAAAGAGTTCGAAATGAGGACTTAACGCAGAAGGCTGCATTTCTCTAGCGCCTCATAATTTGACGAGCCTTACACGAAAAGCATGCTTTTTTGGCCATCCCGCGTCCTGTTTTTTTTTTTATCCGTAACATGGGTCTAAAGTATCAAACTGCCCCATTACGGGTGGAACCAGCTGAACAATGAAGGAAGGAGAAACAGAAAAGTCAACCAATCGCTGTACTACCATTTTTTCTGTTTCTCCTTCCTTCATTGTTCAGCAGGTTCCACGCGTAATGTATCATAACAAACTAGCTCAACTCATCCCCATTGTGAGATCACTGTTGAAAGAGGTGTTCATCACAGACAATAGCATAGTGAACTCCCGAGGTTATTTATGAAGACACTAAAGTTATTTAGAGGTTCATTCGATTTGGCCTAAAAATTAGAAAGGTGAAGAGAAAAAAAAGAAAAGAAACGTACGCCTTCCCTTAGGTAGAAACGTCTTTTCTACCTATTGATGGCCCGTTTGGTTTTCTTAGTAATCCGCAAAAAAATGTTTTTTTGCGGAGTGTTTCGGGCACCAAAACGCTGAAAATTGTTTCGGGCGCCAAAACGCTAACGTCAAAATTCAATTTGCATCTCAGTGTAAGCACCTGTTTGTTGGTTAAGAAAATATATTGCAATTGTTCAAAATATTAAAAATCATGCTTCTTTTTGTTTTTCATATCCACTAGCCACCAAACAAGGTCTACAGAGAATGAAAATATCTTAAATAATGTTTCATAAAATAAATGTTGTTCGGAATAACTATTTTAGCCTTATCTGCAACTCGTTCAACTATTTTTTTTTATTTCCAAATGCATATTAGTAGCTATACTGCGTTTCACCTGATGTTGTACCGCAGACAAGGCTAGAAGCGCGAGCTCATAGCGTTGGGAGCTACTCTTAACGCACGAGAGCTTGTGCCGCCGAGATGTGCCCAAGAGCAAGGAGCTCGCGCTTGTAGCCTTTCCTGCGGTACATCATAAGGTGAAACAGAGTATAGGTGCCTTCATGTGCGCTTTGTTTAGGCTGGAGACATCTGGCCATTTTTCCCACACTTTTATTTTGCTTTTTTTTGTTCAGAAGCCCGTGAAAGAGCGTGTATGGCACGCGTTTATGGCGCTGACTGTGCTATTTTACCCGTGGGCGCGTGCTGTTGGTCGGCATCGGGTACTACAAAGGCTGGCATCACTCTAAGAAGAAGGACATCGAGGCGCCCTACATATTAGGATATCTCTGTTCAACCCTGCTCGATGATAGGGTGCTTACGAGCCACGCTTGTAGCGTATGCAAGCGTTTGACCACGCGCGCTAACATAGCACACACAAACAAAATAGAATCAGCAAAAGTATCGCCTTCAGAGACTTATCAGGCCTTTCGTTAGGAGTCTGCTGATGACTAGTTACACCTTTTTGCAAAATTCAAAGAGTGCCGACCAACGGAGCCATCAATGGACTTCAACGGACCACGCAGTGCACTCTGGGAACTAGTTGGCCACTCAGTTTCGGTTTCGACTGAGCAGCTTCAACTCATGCTATCACGCCGCGACCGAACGCGCTACTTGCGTTTTCGATTATCTGACTCTTCACGAACGTACACATCGCGACACTGTTAGCGCGAACACGACATCGGCGCATTTTTGCATTTTACTTCTAAATAGTAGTAGCGAGCACGAAATTTTATTGCTTACAATATAGAAACAAATGAGCTCTTTCCGTAGCAATAATAACTTGGAAGACATTCCTTGGTATCAAAGAGAAAAACTGGAAAAACCGGCGATCGCTTGTTCGCGCTAACAGTGTCGCGCTCTGTACAATACACTCATTCTCGAGCGATTCAAAACGAAGACCGGGGCACTTTCCTTGGTTCCCGAAACACCGGATATTATGAGGGCGTATTCAAACGTAGTAAGACGTGGCTTATACCCGTGCCACACGGGCAATTCGAATGCCCTTTACAACGAATGGCATTTGTGTGATCGTCGAATCAGCTCGCAATCTGTCGCGCGTGGAATGCGCTATGCCTGGAGTGTCGCGCGCTGATTGGCCGTCCGCTCAAATGTCATTCGTTGTAAATGGCATTCGAGTTGCCTGTGTGGCACGGGTATTAGTCACCTCACCCCACGAGTGCATCTTTGAGTTCAATTTCAATAATCTCGTCTAATACCAGTGAACTACATCTGAAATTTGGTCACCTGGAGCCTTACACGAATTTTGTTTGTCCAAACGTCCGCTTCTTGTTACCTCATTGGGCGAAAAGCAAGCCGCATCCTCACAGGGGTATCAAATTTGAGCCCAGCGTTGACGCATGAACTTTTAAGGAAACGCAATAAATTCGACCTCACTACGGCACAAAAGTTACTATGATGTCTTCCTCGTGTCATCATATATCTTCCACTCAAATTTTATGCTGATAGAAGATTAAGTTTTCGCAATCGCTGAGATCGGCTAGCTACGACGGAGGCCCTAACAAGCGTCCCCTACTCCTCGCTAAGCCCTTTTTGACGAGCTTTTACTCACGGCTGAGATCTGTGCCTGAACGGTGTGTCTGAAATTATCTCGGCATACTCAGGCAGGAAGAAAGCAAACACATAACAAATATTATGGCCATTAGCAACCGTCAAACGCGCTTTGAAAAGTTTCGTTCGTTTGGCGCACCGCATACGGGTTCATGCCCGTCCGGCGCACATCCAGCGAACGGTGCGACATCGTTCACACAAGTGCTCGACTTTTGCTTCCTTAAAACGGTTTGTATGTGCGAATGTGCCTATATGATTGCAGGATAACTTTATGCGCATACGCTATGTTGAATATTAGAATGCTAGCGGGTGGGGACTTAATTTACTTCGTGCTGCGGGGCAGTACAGATAAGAGATGAGAAGTGTGTTCAAATGGGGCTTTTCAATTGCGCCTCCGCGTTTTACCTCGCGTACTCAGGCATATAAGAAAAACAGTAATTGCATAAGTAATATTTCGTCTATGGACGCACGAAACAAACAAACTTCCTGATCAACAACACTAATGTAAAGGCGCGAGCTCGATGTATGCATACTTATTGGTTGCTACAGCTTGTTGATTCGTACACAAGCAAGATCCCCGAGCTTCGCAGCGTCGAGGTTACCAGCACTCGCTCGTCCACATACCTCGATCGGAACGCTAACAGAAAGGCTCAAGTACAAAAATACAACAAGCATGTGTTAAGTCAAGCTATACGTCTCGGGCTCGTGCTAAAGCTTCGAAGTCTGGCCATTTAGGTTAGATTAGAGACCACAAATGACGCTCTCGGGACCAGAAAACATGAGATAACGGCCGTTAATAGTCCACGCTCTGAGTATAATCTCTTGTCGACGTGTCGATCGAAACCGAAACCACGCCACTCTCCTTCCTGGCCAACTAGTTCCCAGAGTTCAACGCGCGCCGTGTTGCATGCTGGGCTTTATGGAAGTAGTTCATTGTGATTCTGTTGTGTCTATGTTCATACAGCGGGAAGTTAGCTCTGAGGGCATCTGGTGTCTTCGTTGGAGATGAAAGACACTGCAGTATACCGCTGCTTGTCTAACGACTTTAACGTGCATCACGCAATAGTGATACATGACAGCACGCAGGTACGATGCTCAGCCAGATCAGTGAGCTTTACAGCGCGAGCTTTCGCTACACGTGCTACCGATCCACGAGCAACGAGACATCGCGGTTGAATTCGAGCTCGAGAGAAAAGCAAGAACAGCAACAGCAAGAAAATCTCCGGTTTGAGGCATTTAGTACTAGTGTCGCCATCTCGTTTAACAAGTTGGAAATAAAATTAACAGGGTGATTTTATTTACACAAATACGCAAATACAACAATATTTTGCTTTCTCGTCATGGTCCTAAAATTAAGATTAGAGGCACCCCTAGTACGTACGGCCAAGTGTTTTGTCACGTTTGTGTTCTAAATAATTGTATTTTCAAAAATGCCACAAAACGCGCTAAAAACAGTCAAAACGGTCATAATTCTGGATTTTATTAAAAATCTCCTGCGCTCTAAAAGAAAAATCCAAGAGCCGTACAACCTTCATTACGTTATCATAAGTAACCTCCAAAGGAATGAATACTATCGTGCATTCCTGAAACTCAGGTTTGTGTAGCGAAATTTTCCCATTGAGTGACGAGCGGTTGAATCCCCCTTAAGTGTCCTTTAAGTTTTTTTTTTAAGGGAAAGTGGGAGGACGTGCTTCCGAATTGCCAGTTTGTGGGGATGTAAACAGTACTACGAAGGCACATGGAAGAAGTATACTGGGTCGCTCATGCTGTTCCCTCTTCTCCTCAATGCCCATTTTAAATGATCCGCGAAAGCCATATGATGCACTCTGGAGTGGTAGCGAGACCACAAGAAAGGCAAGGGACGCGGCCGATGTAAAATGGACCGTAAACGCTAAAACGCGCCCCGACGCCCGACTCAGTCGTCTGCGTTACAGCACGCCCTAGACCCTGGCAAGTTTTTTGGCCCTATTTTTTACAGAAAGGAAGCTACGCTTTGCAATATTACGATAAAAAACGGACCTTTGATATACACATTTGGCGAAAACTTTAGATTGCTTCGTGCAGGCGTCGAATTTTACGGTACATTTTAGATCGAGCCTGGTGACTTCAGACACCCTATATAGCGCTCTGACCTTCCAGTGACGATTCTGGCTGCCATTATATCTAAAGCTCCCATCCTGGCTTTTGGCCCGGTTCGGGAAAAAAATGGTCAGTGTTGATTAGTTTTTTGTTGTTTTTTTTTTTACAGCGTATGACGTCTGTCCTTATTGGTTCAACTTGTGGCGTTCGTGTTTATTGCTTCGTTCCTTTGGCGCTGTTGTCGACTAATATCCTCTTGACTACGGAGCGAGTGTAAGTTTATCGGAACTAACCACGCGCGTCTTAAGCTGTCGGTAAATTTGTTTTTCTGCACATGTTTCCTTTTTCAAAGGCGAAGCTAGAAAGAGTGCCGCTAAGCTAGTCCGTTCCTAAATCCGTCCATCGTCAGCGTCCAGCGCCTCTCGTGCAGCGTCGGGCTCGTTGCCAAAAATATAGGCGCGGAGCAGCTCTGGAAACCGAGAGAGAAGGTGCTACCATGTTTACTCGAGTGGTAGCCGCTCTGTGTATCAGCGAAGCGTGAAAGGAGCCCTGAGCAGGTTTCTGAGATCGCCTAAATGGGGTGATGACTCACTGTGCTGGCTCTTAGCATCCTAGAAGTCCCTAGGTCACGACGATACAAAACCGATTTCCCTATTAAAAGAAAAAAAAACAACCTTTTAGCCTTTTAACTTTAGTGAAGATGGAAGACCAGCAAAGCTGTACTATGGTTCAATGGAAGTATTTATAAAAACTGTTCAGCCGGCGTGGCGTCCTATCGTCTCCGTGCCTCGTGCTTGCGCTTGGCTTCCGATGCACGATCGTCGTCCATGGCGTTGGCCCGCCGGCACCGGTCACATCGCCGCTACTGTTCGCGGCGGCGTTCCAGGCGAGCGATCCGCTCTTTTTTCGCAAGGAATTCGGAGCCACTCGACGCAGTGGAACCCGAGACGATAACGGCTTCGCGGCGTTTGCGCGGCCATTCGCGCTGCTGCGGACGTCGCCGCTCCTTGCGCTCCCGCTCTTCTTCCTCCGAACGAACAGCACGCGGCCGACCCATCGTGAGTTCAAAGGGCAACTGACCAGAGCGCTAGCGCAATCTCGATGTCACGGGACACAGGACACACACGATTGGTAGGTGAGACGATGACGTTTTATTCTAGTAGGGCCGCGCCAATCACGGGGCGTGCTCGATGGCACGAACGCAGATGGCCGCGGACGCGGACGAAGGGAAAGAAAGTAAAGCTGCGTGACAGCATAACGGACCGGTTAGCCTCCGTTGCCAACAGCGTTGGGGGAGAGACGGCACGGAACACAATGGGCGACTCTCCTCGTTGTAAGCGAGTGGGATGACGGTGAACTGGCTCGAGTTTTGTGTCGACACGCCGCTTGTGCGCGGACACGATAGTGGGGGAACTAACCCTTAAAGGGGCAGTGCAACGATATTCAATTGGAATGTTTTTCACTTTACACGAGCTTACTGGCACTAGTGGGACTCAAGAATACTCACCCGCAACGCCACTGGCCAAGAAATTCCTTTGTTACGGCAATGCGGTGTAATTTCATGGATAAAGGGTCATTCCACGTGAAACGTCCAAGACGTTGCGGTCGACCACCTCCGATTTCTAAAAAAAAGAAATTCATGGGCTTCGGCCACAATGTCCGTAGCCATACCCTAAAATAGTTTTGAAGAAAAAAAATTTGTGATGACGTGAGCGCGATTTTAATTTTTGAAAACAGCGTGAAACTGGGCATCACTCAATAATTTATGAAAAGTCAGCTTTTTTATGAAACACCAACAAAATTTTTTTTCTTAAAGGGGCGATGCAACGATTTTTGTACTTTGCCCAAATACCGTTTACAACGGATCCCTGACGTTAATGACCTGTGAAACACCCGTTCGTTTTACATCGCACGCAATTGAAATCGCAGAAAAAATTAAAGAAAATGAGCGGCGTTCATTCCCTCAACTCGCAGCCAAAACAAGTGGCCACGTGATCTGGACCCGATTATATGCCGCCAATGTTGATCATAGCCACGCGCTGGGGTCGGCAAAGCATAGGACACGCGCTGAGTTCCAGACATTGTTATGGTTCGGCTATTGTCGTCATTGCAGCGATTGGACACGGGCCACTACCCGAATGCTTCTCGAGCTATCGATTATCACGAGCCCAAATCGAGTGCCAACGCAATGCTCGGCTCCAATATATGAGCCACATTCAAATATCGTCACTGGGAGGTGCTGCGGCCACCGAGTTACGTCATCAAGTTTTGCGAAGGAGAGATTGAATGAAAACGCTCGCTTTTGACCTTGAAATTACACCGCAACAAAGGAGTCTCTTGGCCAGTGGCATTGCGTGCGGGTATCCTTGAGTCCCACTAGTGCCAGTAGGCTCGTTTGAAGTGAAGAACATTCCAATCGAATTTCGTTGCACCGCCCCTTTAAATTTGCACGGTTGTCGACTTACAATGTGGTTGGGTTTGTGCAGTTTTGTTTAATTTAAATATTTTTTAAAAATACATAATTTTATTCAAAAATAAACATTTTTGTCATTTTATTAAAAAATATATAATTGCTCCCGGGACCTAATATAACTTTTTACTGGCTGCCCTTTAGGTATATAACCTATAAAAATATTTTAAACCGCTCAATTAAACATAAACAGCCGTTTATTTCACCCTAAGGTGTTCCAAGTAAAAATACAAAATATGATGGGTTTGGAAGAAGGATTGATCGTCTTTTGATTCTGAAAGTTTAATCAGAGTAATTTTTGTTTAAAACGAGAAAACAATTTTTGAAGTTGAACTCTCGCACCACTTCCCGGCGTCGCTTCTTAACGCCTCTTCGCCGCACAGCACGCCACCTGCGACGATAGCCGAAGCGAGTAGGGCCAAACAAACAACGGAGTTTGCTGTCCGCTTCCCCTCGTCCCTCTTTTCTGGCTGTAAGGCAAGAAACGGCGGATATCGTGTACTAATCGGAGGTGCCGCCAGTGCGTCGCCGTAGCAGCCCAGTTGTGCCCTTTGTACCCGAGGGCGGCTCCTCACACTCCGAAACGCGATGCCTAATCGACGGGCGGCATTAGCTGACGTGGACGTCTGAAACACGATAATAGCACCGCGAAATCTAGCCGTCACGCATGCTGCGGTGAAAAGCGCAACTATGATCCGGTTCGCGCTTAGTTGGAGCGCAGTGAAGGCTACAGGAGCGTGATCAAAGCTCTGAAACACGCTGATTCAGTATGTTAACTCGGACGCTTGAAGCATCGTCACAAACCAAGATTGCGCTTCTAGCATTATTTTCGGTCCATATTGTCAGTGCGGTAATCAACACATGACCCATCGGAAAGAATGAATAAACAAAGGCACGTTTCCGCACTATTGACACTGGGTATCGAGACTTATTCCTTGCCTTTTGAGGAACCCGCTTCTGCGCTAGTAAGCTAAGAAAGGGCTGACAAGCGAGAAGTTGGCTTTTGAACGACCATTTGAGATCGGAAATCTGTCGAAGAAAGAACTTCATTTTTAGTGCGTTGTACGGTGGTGTAACGATGGATGAAGCTGGTCCCTCTGGAGAAATAAGTCAATCTACGGTTCCTGTGGATGCTGATCAGGGTACGTAGGAAAGATGGCTTTATTTTGTACAATAAAATGATAGTTGTGTCGTGTTTACTCGTGTCTACCCTGTCACAGTAACTGTATGTTGCGGCCGCTCAATTCATGACTTTTTCAAACCAAATAGACTAGGTATTTTTTTGAAAGCTGGCCGTTCGTCGTACGTGTAGTATGTGTTACGTTAGACATGTATAAGCCCGAGCTGTAAGGAAGGATGCGTTGGCTTATTTAAATACACATGGTTCGCCTAATACCTGTCACAAACCAATTAGCGTTATAAAAGTTCAAAGCCGAATGGCGTTTTGCGTACAAGGCTAGCTTCTGCACGAAAGGCGCATATGTGCCCGACTTGTCATTTATGCGCAGCACGCAGATATGACTCACATAAATGAAGGAGCAGTCATGTTCTATTCAAATTTCTTTTTCATTGCAGAAGCCAAACTTCCTCCGCGCTCCTTGGCCATGTGACCACACAGACCAAGACGCGGTCTCTCATCAACGCTCAAGACCTGACGCACACGGATCGGCGGCTCCTTTCGCTCCGTTCCGGGCACCTACAAGGTGACATCCGTACAGTGTGTTCACATTATTATCAAGTATACCTTAAAAAGTACACATCACTGATTGCATTCAAGTGGTGTTCTAACCCTTTCTATGAACACGTCAAAAACCGCCGTCGATCAGCTGTCATTACAATAGCTTTGGCAGATGCGCACCCCAATTTAAACCTTATTCCTGGAAACCGACTTTGTCAAGTTTGCCGGCGAAATTGTTTCGAATTGAAGAAGAGACCTTTTTTTCAAGCACCACCACCATCTCTGGCTCGTGATGCCCCTTCTGAGCAAGATGACCCCGATGTAGCAGTTGAGAGCGTCAACGAGGCCCTCGCAGCCGTTGGAGAGAGCCCTCTCCAACGAAAACGAGCGCGAAAAAGCCGCGAGACATACGCCCAAAAGAAGGTTAGAAAACTTAAAATCTCTGCCGAAAGAAGAATTTATACATCTTTGGGTGTACAGCAGAAACGAACTTCTCAGCCGAACCAGGATGAAGATTTTGTTTTGAGTGACTACTGTTGCGTTTTCGCCTTTGCGTCTTGGGACTTGAGCCATGGTAGCGGGCCAGGAGTGGAGTCAGGGGAGCGAGTTAACCAAACGTATATACAGGTTTATTTACATCGCTAGGTTGAAGGCAGCGTTACATGTTTCACTCACATATCGAGAGAGTGAGCAGAGAGCAACGAACCCCCCCACATCCACAGGGGCTCTCTTATAGGCCACAGAAACACCGTTTCCCCACGTAGGGATCCCTAGTCCCCAGAAGAGAGAGCTGACCGCATATTTCTCGTTGAGTCGCTGTCGCGG
Organism: Ixodes persulcatus; assembly: GCA_013358835.2. Taxonomy (NCBI): domain Eukaryota; kingdom Metazoa; phylum Arthropoda; class Arachnida; order Ixodida; family Ixodidae; genus Ixodes; species Ixodes persulcatus. The sequence continues at coordinate 144,469 of JABSTQ010003549.1, forward strand.
GACTCTCCTCACTTTCTCAGATGTCGCACGCAGACCGGAAGCCGGACAGGAAGGGGGCGAGCAGGCGGCAACCGAATCTTCCAAGGACACTGCAGCGGACCTCTCTCGAGTCAGCCGTCGAGAGGAATGCCACGGGAGGAGGGCGCGCCCACGAGTCGCAGGGGGGAGAAAGTGACGGGGCGACATCCGGATCCCCGGGCCGGTCGGCGCCCTTCGGGACGTCGCTGCGTTGGCCGATCGTAACAGTCTCTCCGCCGCCAGAAGTTGGTCACAAAGGGGAGGGGTCAGCAACCGCTCCGATGAGGGACCGTCGAAGAGCTGACGACGAGGTGGAGGGGAGACAGCGGGACCGGAACTTTCCGCTTCGTCCGAGCTGGGCCGACGTCTTCCGCGTGCCTTGAGAAGTGCGCCTGAACTCTTTCCGCTTCCAAGTCCGTGGAGGGCACTGCGAACGAGCCTCAAGGGGGAACACTTGAGACCGAGATAGCTCTGCAAATGAGTGCCCAGCAAACACCACCGAACACCCACCAGGCCACCAAATAATAAATCGTGACTTTAACAAAACAGTGAAAACACTACCAGTGCTCAGTACTCAACACAAAACAACAAAACACATGAAGCCAAAACTGATACATTTCGTATGTAGACAATTGACAAATGTAAGCAATTTTTGTGATACACAAGCTTCTTTCGTGACACTGTTATGAGCGTCTGCTCAAGCCATCCGCATTGGTGTGCAGTTTGCCCTTTTTATATTTTACCACAAAGGAGTACTGTTGCAATGCTAGGCTCCAGCGAAGGAGTCGGCCGTTTTTGGGGGACATGTTCCGCAACCACTGGAGAGGACAATGGTCGGTCTCGATGGTGAAGTTCGAGCCGGCCACGTAGCAAGCTAGCTTTTGCACGGCCCACACCAGGCAAGCGCATTCCTTTTCTGAAGCGCTATAGGCCTCCTCGCGAGTCGTAAGCTTACGACTGACATATAAAATGGGATGCTCTTCACCGGAGTCGTCCCGCTGGCACAGCACTACCCCAAGGCCTCGGTTACTGGCGTCACATTGAATGATAAACTCGCGTTCATAATCTGGCGCCCTCAGAACCGGTTTGCTCATTAGAGCCCTCTGCAGTGCGCGAAAAGCCTGCTCTTTTTGATCGTCCCATCGAACTTGTTGTGGCTCTGTCTTTCTGAGTGCGTCGGGGAGTGGGCTAGCAACGTCTGAGTAGTTTGGGATATAATGCTGATAATACCCCGCAACGCCTAGGAACGACCGAATGTCGGTTTTGGTGAGCGGCCGAGGAAACTCCTCGATTGCCGCCAGCTTGATCTCAGACGGTCGGCGGAAACCCCGACCCACCACGTGTCCTAGGTATGTTACTTCTCCCCTGGCCAACTGGCACTTTTCCGCTTTTATAGTGAGACCTGCGTTGCGGAGTCTTTCGAAGACAACCCGAAGCTGTGTTAGGTGCTCGTCCCAGGTCTCAGAAAACACGGCAATGTCGTCCAGGTACGGAACAGCGAACTCCTGGAGACCCCGCAGCACCCGATCCATTAAGCTCGAGAAGCAATACGGCGCATTTTTGAGGCCAAAGCTAAGGACCCGCGGTTTGAACGTACCCAAAGGGGATATGAAAGCGGCGTAGCGGCTCGCTCGTTCTGAAAGAGGTACTTGCCAGTAGCCTCGAGTGAGGTCCAACGTAGAGATGTACCTTGCGGCGCTCACCCTCTCAACACGTTCCTCAATATTGGGGATAGGATACGTTTGATCTTTGGTGACGAGGTTGAGCCGCCGGTAGTCTACACACGGACGAGGTTCTTTTCCCGGCACCTCGACCAAGATCAAAGGAGAGGTGTAGTCACTCTCCGCCGGTTCGATTACGCCGAGGTCGAGCATGCGTTTTACCTCGCGTTCCATGATTTCCCTTTGTCTCGGTGAGACCCTGTAAGGTTTTGAGCGCACAGGTTGTTCGGTGGTCAGCTCAATATCATGAACTACAAGATCGGTCCTTCCCAGTTTGCCCGCGAAGATGTCCTGAAATTCTCCGATGAGAGCTTTCATGTCTACCAGCTGCCGCGGCTCTAAAGCGGAGACCATGACAGCTTTCTCGATCACCTGTTCGACAGTGAACCCGCCTTCGGATCTGCCAACCTCGGGACACTCGAAGCTGACCTCCTCCGGGTGATTCACCGTTAAGCCCATTACCGTCTCGCGTTGCTTGTACAACTTCATCAAGTTGCTGTGATACACTTTTTGAATTCTACGTTTCCCCGGAGTGCTCACAACGTAGTTGGTGTCGGAGAGTTTATGCAGCACCTCAACTGGGCCCTCCCATTGAACCTCTAGTTTATTTTTGGTGGACGGCTTCAAGAGCATTACTCTGTCACCGACAGTGAAGGTTCGAGGCTTCGCGGTCTTATCGTAATAGCGTTTAGCCTTCTCTTGAGCATCTTTCATGTTACTTTCCGCGATGTCTCGACTGCGGTTCAGTCGATCTAGTAGCTTGAGCACGTATTCTACGACCGTGGGGTCTTCCCCTCTACCCTCCCATGTTTCCCTCAGCATCTGCAGAGGGGATCTCAGAGAACGGCCGTACACGAGCTCGGCTGGGCTAAAGCCAGTTGCCTCGTGTGGCACGGATCTCAGAGCAAACATGGTGGCTGGGAGGCATGCTTCCCAGTCTGTCTTGTGCTCATAGCACAACGCTCTCAGTACGCGCTTCATCACCGAATGCCACTTCTCCACGCTGTTGGACTGTGGGTGGTAGACGGAGCTGTGAATCAGCCGTATGCCACACCTCTCAAAAAAAGTAGTCGTTAAAGCGCTGGTAAACACACTACCCTGATCGCTTTGGATTTCGGACGGAAATCCCACGCGTGCGAACACCGAGAGCAGTGCGTTGACAACCTCTACGGAGCTCAGCTCCTTCAAAGGGATCGCTTCGGGAAATTTAGTCGCGGGACAAAGTACGGTCAGAATGTGTCGGTACCCCGACTGTGTGACCGGGAGGGGTCCAACCGTATCGATTACCAAGCGACGAAAAGGTTCCGTGATTAGCGGCACGAGTTTAAGCAGCGCCTTGGACTTGTCGTGTGGCTTTCCGACTCGCTGACACGTGTCGCAAGATCGGACGGTTTCCTCCACATCTTTGAAACAGCCAGGCCAGTAGTACTCCTGGAGGAGACGATCTTTCGTTTTTCTTACTCCAAGGTGACCTGACCATGAGTTGCCATGCGCTAGCTGAATGAGGTCCCGTCGGTACTTTGTCGGTACAACCAGCTGATCAAACTCTACTCCCTTCCGATCTTTGTACTTTCGGTACCACACACCGTTTCTTTTCTGGAAAAGAACATTGCGCTGAGAGACGCCCTCGTCCGTTCGCGACTTCAGATTTTGAATCGAGGGGTCCTCTTCCTGTTCTGCGATCAACGAGGCTCGATCTACACCTAACAGTACCTGAAAGCTCTCAGACTCGGGGGTAAGGCAGAGGCCCTCACTATCCTCCCAGTCGGGTTCCTCATCTTTCTCGTCTGGGGTCGGTTCAGCCGGAGTTTCCGACTCCGCTTTAGTCTCAGGTTCACCTGCACTAGCTTCGTTCCCGACGCCTGAACGCGAGGCGTCTGAGGACGAAGTACCGTCAATTGAAGCGTCAGCTTCGCTTCCATAGTGCAACTTTGCTGCCAAATCTCGAGCTTTTGCCCTCGTCAGTGCCTGAACTGTTCCCTCGCAGAACGTCTTACCCTTCTCCTGAAGCAGCTGCTCGGACTTGTTTGAAAAGAGGTAAGGGTACTGCAACGGGAGGTTGGCCGACACGGCGGCCTCTGTCTCGAGCGTGCCAAAGGGGCCCTCAATGAAGACCTTGGCGATCGGCAGGCACACGCTATGATCTTCGACCACCTGTTTGATCCACGCGCACTCTCCCGTGAACTTCGTGGAGTCCACGTAAGAGGGGTGGATCACATCCATGGTGGCGGCCGAGTCACGTAGCACTTTGCACGGCCTGCCGTTCACCACCAGGTCGCGCAAGTACGGCTCTAACAGCCGAAGGTTCTCATCGCTCCCGTTTACGTATGAGAACACCACCTTTGCCTCTGTGCATCTGGACGCAATATGACCCGTCTTGCGGCAGTTATAGCACGTTAACGGCCTACGGGCCTCGAGCGCCTTCTTTTTGTCTTTTTCCGCCCGGCTTTGGGAGTCTTCCCCCTTCGGTCGGCTATCCTCTCTCTCGATCTCGCCCTTCTTACTAAGCGAATCCTTGGAAAGCTGACCCCTCGACCACTTTCGATCCTCACGTTTGTTCGGAGGGAACGCTCCCTTTTTCGGGCGGCCGCTCTCATCTAGGGCGCGGCGAGTTGTGAACTCTTCCGCGAGTTCTGCTGCCCTTAGAACAGTCCCTGCGTCTGGCTTATCCTGTACCCAAAGGCGGGTCTCTTCAGGGAGGCGACGCAAAAACTGCTCCAGGCACACGACCTCTAGAACTTTGTCGTGGCTCCCGTGAGCGTCCACGCTTTTGAGCCATTCCACCAGGTTTGCCTTCAAGTTGTAGGCAAACTCGGGGAATGACTCACTCGCTTTCTTTTCCGCGCCGCGGAAACGCTGCCGAAAGGCCTCCGCTGAAAGACGATACTTTTTCAGGAGGCTCGACTTTACCCGGTCGTAGTCCTCCGCCTCGTCTTTCGCGAGCCTTGCGACAACCTCCGCAGCCGGGCAAGGAAGGAGCGTCAGGAGACGCTGCGGCCAAGTTTGCCTGGTGAAACCGACCTTCTCGCACGTGCGCTCGAAATTCACCAAGAACAAACCAATGTCCTCTCCGATCTTAAAAGGCTGCATGAGGTTTTTCATCTTAAATGAATGCCCTTCGCCTTTGCTGGAGACTGGGCTGCCCTCCCGATCCGACCTTTCCCTGACTAGTTCGAGGTCAAGCCTCTTCAGCTCGAGCTCTTGCTCTCGAAGCTTGGACTCCGCCTCTTGGCGTTTACACTCCGCCTCTTGGCGCTTGCACTCTGCCTCTTGGCGCTTACACTCCGCCTCTTGGCGCTGGAGTCCCTCGCTCCGGTCTCTCTCTTCTAGCTCTTTTTTTTCCTTGTCGGTTTTCTGCACTTCACTCCAACACTCGGATAACTCCGCGTCATCCGCTCCAATGTCAAGAATTGCCTGTATGATGAGCGGCTTTCGCTTCACCCCTCTAACATCCACCCCCAATTCCTCGCATATACGTAACAATTCCGGCTTACGTAGCGAATTGAGGTCCATGATCGCACCGAGCACTGGCTGTGTTCCAACACTACTATCCTGACGCGTGACACACTCGTCGTCAAAAATAGATAAATATCACCCGCTTCTACCAATTAACCCAGTAGTCAAAAGCCTGGTGGATATTCAAATGGAAATGCCAGACACTCACCCACAGTGCGATCCCTGGTCTGCGGAGTTCATCCCGTCGCTGCCAACCACTGTTGCGTTTTCGCCTTTGCGTCTTGGGACTTGAGCCATGGTAGCGGGCCAGGAGTGGAGTCAGGGGAGCGAGTTAACCAAACGTATATACAGGTTTATTTACATCGCTAGGTTGAAGGCAGCGTTACATGTTTCACTCACATATCGAGAGAGTGAGCAGAGAGCAACGAACCCCCCCCCCACATCCACAGGGGCTCTCTTATAGGCCACAGAAACACCGTTTCCCCACGTAGGGATCCCTAGTCCCCAGAAGAGAGAGCTGACCGCATATTTCTCGTTGAGTCGCTGTCGCGGGACTCTCCTCACTTTCTCAGATGTCGCACGCAGACCGGAAGCCGGACAGGAAGGGGGCGAGCAGGCGGCAACCGAATCTTCCAAGGACACTGCAGCGGACCTCTCTCGAGTCAGCCGTCGAGAGGAATGCCACGGGAGGAGGGCGCGCCCACGAGTCGCAGGGGGGAGAAAGTGACGGGGCGACATCCGGATCCCCGGGCCGGTCGGCGCCCTTCGGGACGTCGCTGCGTTGGCCGATCGTAACACTACGTATCACTCATGCAAGATGTAAAAAACAAGTTTGACCTGGAGAAAAATATAGAGAAAAAGTGAAAGCCGTTTACAACTCCCTGTAACGCCGAATTGGAGCGCAGCTCTTGAGGAGGAGGAAGGAAGGGTAATCAGGGGAGCGTATACCCCTCCTCCTCCTCCTCCCCTCATTCTTCAATGTGCTCCGGGGGGAGGGGGGCTCACGTGGCCCCCCAGGTCACGTGACCCCCTCCCCCTCCTCCCCCGAGGTCACGTGACCTGGGAGGAGGAGGGGGAGGGGGTCACGTGATCTGGGGGGCCACGTGACCCCCCCTCTCCCTCCTCCCCCAGGTCACCTGACCCCCCCTCCCCCTCCTCCCCCAGGTCACGTGACCCCCCCCTCCCCCTCCTCCCCCGAGGTCACGTGACCCCCCCCCCCAGTCCTACCCCCCTCCTCCCCGAGGTCACGTGACCCGGGGGGGGGGTCACGTGACCCCCCCCAGTCACGTGGGGTCACCTTGGGGGTCACGCAACCTTGAGGTGACCTTGGGAGGGGTCACGTGACCTCAGGGGGTCACGTGACCTTGGGGGGTCACGTGACCTTGGGGTGACCTTGGGGGGTCACGTGACCTTGGGATGACCTTGGTTACGCCGACGCCGACGCCGCTCAAGCCGGAAACGGGCGCCTAAGAGCTGCGCTCTAAAAATTACAACTTCTAACATTGGCCCCACCTTCTTGGTCTCGCGAAAAGATTATGAACTTCTTTGGAGCCTCGGAACGACAAGCGCGTCAAGCCGTAATGGTCAGGTCAGAATCAGGAATATTGGGCACCGTGCCAAAAAGAAGAGGCCGCCCGGTCAGCGAAGAAGTCAAGGCCTCCATCATGGAGTTCTATCACGACGACGTTGTCTCGTACTGCCTACCGGGAAAAAAGGACGTGCTACGTGGTCGCCAAAAGCGTCTGTTGTTGCTCAACTTGATCGAAATTCACGAGCAATGGAAAAAAAAAGCTGCGATTTCAGGTGCGGCTTTTCAACATTCGCAAGTCTGCGACCTTCACATTGTGTCCTAGCAGGGGGGAGCGGCACTCACACAGTTTGCGTGTGCAAGCAACACCAAAATTTTAAGCTCATGCTTCATGCTACAGGATTAGACAAAAGCACCGAAGAACTTCTATCCACTACGGTATGTGTTCTACACAATGAAGAGAGCATGCTTGACAGGTGTGCCAAATGCCCAAGTACCGATTTTGCTGATACTTTGCTCCGCAGCACTCCACTTCTTGACCCGGATGAAACGGATTACGTCCATGTGCAACAGTGGGTTAGCGGGGTGCGTTGCCAACTGGAAACCATTGTTCTGACACCAGACGAGTTCCGCGAAAAATTCTTAGATGTGCTGAAGGCACTGAAGGCTCACCACTTTGTGAGCAAACAACAGGCACGATACTTGCGGGAGCGCAAAGCAAACATAGGCAAACACGAGGCAATCGTACTCATGGACTTCGCTGAAAATTATAGTTTCATCGTGCAGGACGCCCCGAAATCCTATCACTGGTTGAATACTCAGGCATCAGTACACCCCGTTGTTATTTACTTTCGCAAACAAGAAGCCTCCACCCAAGAGATTTCTATAAAATCATTCAGTTTTATTTCTGACTGCCTAGAACACGACACGGTGGCAGTTTCTGTATTTCAGAGTGAGGTAATTAATATATTGAAGGGAGACCTTCCGCAAATTAGAAAAAATTCACTACTTTTCAGATGGTGCGTCCTCTCAGTACAAAAATAAAAAAAAAAACTTTGCAAACCTCTGTCAACACGAAAATAATTTCGGCATTTCCGCTGAATGGAATTTTTTCACAACGTCCCACGGGAAGAGTGCTTGTGACGGAGTTGGGGGTACAGTGAAGCGTCTGGCAGCAAGGGCCAGTCTTTGAAGTCCCTTCGAGAACCAAATCATGACCCCCCAGCAGCTGTTTACCTGGGCCAAAAATAACATTGGGGGCATAACAATACTTTGGGTGCCGAAAGAAATGGTTGAAGAAAATCGAGCTCGACTCACTTCAAGATTTAGCTCAGCGGTCCCCGTCAAAGGGACAAGAAGTAACCATCACTTTAAGCCTGCGTCACCATCTACGCTACGTGCTGGACTTACGTCCTATTCAGCAAGGCAAGAATTTGTCATTTCAAAGCCGATTTGAACGCAAACGACGCGTGAGCCTTCAACGGCGCGTATTCGTCAACACCACATCGCCTCGTCGTTTGAGATTGCCCGTTCACGGGTCTTTTGTGCTGCTGTTTACATCTGTCCTGACGTTAACAAGAGAGAGTGATCGCGTTGTGTATGTAGGAAAGAGCTAACTTACTAATGGATGCTCTGAACCGGCAGCGCTAAGCATCTCCTGACATCAAGACACAGGAAGATCACAGGAGGACATCGCCGCGTAAAACGGTCGAAATGGGAAAAGCCATAAAGCACCAAGAGTGAAAAACAGCCCCTTGTCACCAAGATGTACCCGACAACTCAAGGTCCTGCTCCCTACCTGCGTGGGCACACCGTTACACCGTCGCACGCTTCGCCGGGCTCGACGGTGCCGTGCTGTGCAGAGAAGAGGCTCAAGAAACGACGCCAGGTTGCGACGTAAAAGCTCAACTCCAAAATGTTTTTTTTTTCGTATTTAGAACAAAATTTATTTAATTAAACTTTCAAGAACAAAAGCCGATAAACTCTTCTGTAAAAGTCACCATGTTTCGCATTTTTCTTTCGACCACCTCAAGGCAGAATTGACGGCTCTTTAAACGGCAGAACGAAATTTTGCACAAATGAAGCTGTTTTTTCTGCAAGATATTGTCACGAACGACAATTGATGAGGCGATAATAACTGAAGAAACTAAACGTTTAATTGGGCGAACTTGTTCCCGAAAATAAAAAGGAAAAACGATAACAACAGAAGAGAACAGAGCGTCGCGGGCGTCGAGGTCGGCGTGAGAGCAGAGTCGAACGCTGGGCGAAACTGACTGCGGCTTGCCACGCGGAGCCTCTTTTGTACACGCGTGGGCTTCTCGAACAATCGCCGTAGAAGGTTCGCGCATAGAATATTCTAACCTCGAACATGCAACAAAGTTCTCGAATTTACCAGAACAGTAAATTGCAAGGAAAAATAAAAGACGCGACGCGCCGAGGAATCGAACCCTGACTTTCCGCGCGACAGTCAAGAGCGATAACTAGAGCCACTTTATATGGCAGCGTAGCTGCCAGAGTAGCGACACGACGCAAAATTATCTAGATGCACGACGTCAGAAGCGCCTATAGTGATCTCCATTTTTAGCCTGGGAGGTTGCCATGGCAACCGTACTTCTAGCGACGCCGGGCGGCAACCTTTATCTAGGTGATATCTCCATTCGTTCATTGAAAGGTGGTAAAAGACCTAAAAGACGCATTGCATGGCGGTACGGCACGGGCCTCTGGAGGAGCGGTGCCTGTTTCTTCTGTGAAGTGAGACGATTTGCAGCTTGGGGACTGTCGGGCGACGAGAGCTGCTAAGTATCGTAGGTGCACGGACAAGGCGAGTGGTTTTGCGCGCCGCCGGGATGGCGGCCGCTTCGTGGGACGAACGTACCGTCCTTGTACTTTCGGACTTCGCTCCTGTGGAACAAAATCCGATTACGCCGGCCACGACAGGACAATTGCCTTGGGACATGACTGCTGCTCGACTGCCCTATAGTAAGAGAATGTATGCTTAGCACCATGCTTCTTCAAGACCCTATCATTCATTCAAGATGAGATTATCTCACCGACTGGCGAGGCGCGACGTCGACGACGGTATCACGCTTGTTTTGAGCGATGAACAGTCGACGGGGTTGAACCAAGGACAGCACCGGGGTCTACAGAGGATTGTTAACGCCATCAAAAGAGACGGACGCCGGAGATGAGGTGTTCTTGCCGACAGGCAAAGTGGTCGTCCGGAAGTTTACCAGAATGCAAAAAGTCAATATGTTTATCTGGTGTAGCACGCATACCCGTCTTAAAGGGGCCATGAAATGATTTTTTAACTTCTTCTTTCTTAGCTTTAATCCTCAACTCAAGAGAGAACAGTGGAATCACGCGGTCGTGACATGCTAGGGCACCGGTGTGATGACCCCAATCTTCCACTGTGCTTTTTAAGCACACCATAGAACTTGGCATTCGCAAGTGCACTCATTGGCCACGAACGCGAATTTAAATATTCGTCGACGAACTGATTGTTGACGAGCGCATACGTCCGAGTGACGCAGTTGTCGTGTCGAATGCGTGGGGTCGACTGACGTCATTTTGGCTTTTGTAGGCATCGCAAGGAGGATATGATAACATCATAGAACACGGACATTAACGAGCACAAAACGGGCCCAGCTACAGAAATTAAATATTACACTCGTAAAAAATAATTGTCTGTAACTTGTTAATTACAAAGACGAACACACCTCCGAGCATACAAGTTTATTAGTATGTGTTGATGCGTTGTTATAGAGCAGGCCATTTCATATACGTCATTTGAGCAAACGCCAGATTGTCACTTGAAAGAAACAAACCAAAAAACACTGCGATCAAGTGCAAGCTATTGCAACGAAAGCACGTTTATCAAAGTCTTCAGAACTGTCAATTCGTAAAATCGTCGATTAGTACAAAAGGTTAAAGATCGCAGGCGCTTCCTCGCTTAAAGTTGCTGTGATTATTCGGTGACCCAGGGCTGAAACAACTTCCCCTGGGCCCTACACATGACGTATACCTTTTGTTTCGATTCTCAAAAATTCCAACATTCAAAGGAAGCTAGAAAATGTGCAAATGTTATCCTTAACGCTATATGATAAAATCGTTGATTAGTACAAAACGTAAAGATCGCAGGAGCTTCCTCGCTAAAAGTTTCTGTGATTACGCGGTTACCTGGAGCAGAAACAACTTCCCCAAGGTTCAACATGCGACGCATACAATTCGCATCAATTCTCAGACATTCCAACGTTCAAACAAGGCTAGGAGTATGCGAAAATTTGCATGCAAAAAGTCTTATCGATCCTTGAACACATCCGGGAATTAGAGCACCGCTACGGCGATATGACTGATGCTGTCGCACAGGTGCTAATATCCAGAGCGGTCTTGCACAGAAGAGGTATAAAGTCTCATTCTTTCAGATCTTCACGTTATACCTGCGTGAGAGAGCACGAAGAAGTCTGAAATCGTCGGCAAGCAGCGGCACATAACGACAACCGCGCACCGAACAAACTCGTATCCACCAGCTCTGGGCACTGCCATCTTACCGGTGACATCACGGCTCTTGCAAGGTCACGTGACGAGTAGTCACTCGGTTGCTAAGGGAACCGAGCCAGCTCAGCTTGTTGCTATGGTACCGCGTGTGACCAATCACGGTGAGAGGCGGCACAGGGAAAAGCGTGGCGCTACTCCGGCAGCTACGCTGCCGGAGTAGCTGCCGGCCACGCGGCCACGCACGCTTTTTTTTTTCTTTATTGTCCACTCGGCCACGCACGCGGTCGTTCGCCGACGCGCGTGGCATTACTCCCCCCTTTAAAAAGGCATCGTCTCGATGTCACGTGAAAGGCCACAAAAAAAAATTGAAAGCCGTTTACAACTCCCTGTAACGCCGAATTAGAGCGCAGCTCTTGAGGAGGAGGAGGGAAGGGTACTGGGGGGGTCACGTGACCTCGGGGGGGGGGGGGGGGGCTCACATGACCTGGGGGATCACGTGATCCCCCAGGTCATCAGTGACGTCATCAGTGATGATGACGATGGCGATGCGGATGACGATGACGTCATCAGTGACGTCACTGATGACGTCATCAGCATCCGCATCGTCATCGTCATCATCACTGATGACGTCACTGATGACGTCATCGTCACGTGACCCCCAGGTCACGTGACCCCCCCCCCCCCCCCGAGGTCCTCCCGAAGGAACCCGAGGTCGTCCCGAAGGAACCCGAGGACCTCGGGTACCTTCGGGAAAATTTACCTATAATGCACCGCGCGGTTACGCCGACGGCGACGGCGACGCCGCTCAAGCCGGAAACGGGCGCCTAAGAGCTGCGCTCTAAAAAAAAAAACACAAACAAAAGAATGGGAAAATACGGAGACTGGCAAAACACAAACCTATCAAGCGTTGCACAAGATAACAGTTCGCAGTCTTATCGCGCGTAGTATGGCTTGAGGCGCACGACGTGGACGACTTCCGGTCGTGGAGGGCGGCGTGATGAAGTCCGTGTTCCGTCGGGCATCACCTCGTATTTCAGATCTCCAAGTCGACGAAGTACCTTGTAGGGTCCGAAGTACCGTTTTAGGAGTTTCTCGCTGAGACCACGGCGGCGAATCGGCGTCCAGACCCACACCCTGTCTCCGGGCTGGAAGTGGACGTCCCTGTGACGAAGGTTATACCGGCGTGCGTCGACTCGCTGTTGCTCTTGAATCTTGATTCTTGCCAGTTGACGAGCTTCCGCCGCGCGTTGAGAGATCAGCTGAGCGTCGTCGTTGCCATCGTCGGTTCGCACGTGAGGCAGCATGGCGTCCAGCATCGTGGTAACCGTCCGGCCGTGTACCAATTGGAACGGCGTCATTCCTGTGGTTTCTTGTACGGCTGTGTTTTACGCAAATGTAACGTACGGCAACACCTCGTCCCACGTCTTGTGCTCTACGATGTCTTGTGCTCTACGATGTCGGCGATGGTCTTGTTGACCCGCTCTGTTAGCCCGTTGGTCTGCGGGTGATAAGCGGTGGTTCGTCGATGGCTGGTGTGACTGAGCCGAAGTACCTCTTGAGTCAGCTGTGCCAAGAAAGATGACCCTCGATCTGTGATCAGCACTTCAGGTGCGCCGTGTCGAAGGAGAATGGACTCGACGAAACATTTGGCGACTTCCACCGCTGTTCCGATGGAAGGGCTTTTGTCTCGGCGTATCGTGTAAGATAATCGGTCGCGACGATAATCCACCAGTTCCCTTGTGTCGATGTTGGGAACGGCCCAAGCAAAGCCATTCCGACCTGCTGGAAGGGCGCAGTCGGGGCAGATATCGGCTGCAGGAGTCCTGGTGGCTTTGTCGGAGGCTTCTTACGTCGTTGGCACTCATGGCACGACCGTGTGTACAGATGGACGGTTTTCGGGAGTCTCGGCCAGTAGTACTTGTCACGAATCGGGGCGAGCGTCCTGCTGTAGCCAAGGTGTCCAGCCGTCGGGTCGTCGTGGCATGCTTGAAAGATTTCTTCTCGCAGGCTGGCAGGCATAACCAGCAGCCAGGCAGGGTTGCTGGTTCCGAAGTTCTTTTTGAAGAGCACGCCTCGCCGCAGAACGAAGCTTGAAAAGACTCCGGCCAAGACTCGCGGAACGGAACTTCCTTGACCTTCGAGGTGGTCGATCAAGGCGCGAAGTTCCGGGTCGTCTCGTTGAAGTGCTTCCATGTCGGTATCTGTAACTGCTCCGAGGAAACGAGCGTCATCGTCGTCGTCGGTGCTGTCAGGAGGAGATTCGTCTGGGGCCCTAGACAAGCAGTCGGCGTCATTATGCTTGCGGCCGGACTTGTGCACAATGGTTACGTCGAATTCTTGCAGTCGAAGACTCCAGCGAGCGAGGCGTCCTGACGGGTCCTTGAGGCTTGCGAGCCAGCAGAGGGCGTGGTGGTCTGTGACCACGCGGAACGGGATCCCGTACAAGTACGGAAGGAACTTGGTTATCGCCCAGACGACAGCAAGACCTTCTTTGTCGGTCGTTGAATAATATTGTTCTGCCTTAGACAGTGCCCGGCTTGCGTAAGCGATTACTCTCTCTGACCCTTCTTGTCGCTGAACGAGTACCGCACCGAGACCGGTATTGCTGGCGTCCGTGTGTATTTCTGTCTCCGCCGACTGATCAAAATGTCCGAGGATAGGGGGCGACTGCAGCCTTCGCTTGAGTTCGTCGAACGCTTGTTCTTGCTCTTCTCCCCACTGGAACTGCACGTCGTTCTTCGTCAGATGCGTCAGCGGTGAGGAAATCTGTGCAAAGTCACGCACGAAACGTCTGTAGTAGGCGCACAGCCCAAGGAATCTTCGGACGGCCTTCTTGTCCGATGGCTTCGGGAATTCGGCGACAGCGGACGTCTTTGCAGGATCCGGGCTTACACCTTAGCACTCATGACGTGGCCCAATAATTTAAGCTCTCCATAGGCGAACCGACACTTCGAAGGCTTGAGTGTCAGCCCAGCAGCCTTGAAGGCCCGTAGTACGGCTTGCAGTCGTCCGAGGTGCTTGTCGAATTCGGTTGCGAACACGACAACGTCGTCGAGGTAGACGAGACAGCTCTGCCATTTCAAGCCCGAAAGGACGGTGTCCATAACACGATGGATGGTTGCCGGCCCTGTGCACAGCCCGAACGGCATTACTTAAATTCATACAGTCCATCCGGTGTGACGAAGGCCGTTTTCTCACGATCTCGTTAGTCGACCTCAATCTGCCAGTACCCGCTCTTCAAGTCCATCGACGAAAAGTATCGGGCGTGGCGCAGCCGGTCCAGGGTGTCGTCGATGCGGGGCAGCGGATAAACGTCCTTTTTTTTGTTACTGCATTCAGCCGGCGGTAGTCCACGCAGAACCTCAGGGTTCCGTATTTTTTCTTCACTAGGACTACTGGGGAAGCCCACGGACTGTTTGAAGGCTGGGCAATGTCGTCATCAAGCATTTCCTGAACTTGCTTCTGGATAATTTCCCTTTCTTTCACGGAGACTCGGTACGGTGGCAGATGCACTGGGAGAGCGTCGTCATCAGTGATTATTCGATGTTTCGCAACCGTCGTTTGGCGCACCTTCGACGACGTGGAGAAGCACACACTGAACTCGGCGAGAAGGTCACTGAGTTGTCGTCGTTGTGGGGCTGGGAGGGACGGGTCGATGTCGAGCTCTGACGGCGTGGTTCTCTTGTGCTGCGTCGAAGAGGCGTCTTCTGATAACAACAGAAGAGAACAGAGCGTCGCGGGCGTCGAGGTCGGCGTGAGAGCAGAGTCGAACGCTGGGCGAAACTGACTGCGGCTTGCCACGCGGAGCCTCTTTTGTACACGCGTGGGCTTCTCGAACAATCGGCGTAGAAGGTTCGCGCATAGAATATTTTAACCTCGAACATGCAATAAAGTTCTCGAATTTACCAGAACAGTAAATTGCAAGAAAAAATAAAAGACGCGTCACGCCGAGGAATGGAACCCTAACTTTCGGCGCCACAGTCAAGAGCGATAACCACTCGGCCAGGCACGCGGTCGCTCGCCGACGCGCGTGGCAATATTTGGTTTTACGGCCCGAAACTTTTTTTTTTTGTGCAGTATATTCACAAGGTTGCCAATAAGAATTTTTAATCACCTGCAGCAACGAGATAGTTTGTAACCAAACTATCAAAAACGCTAAATTTCTCGTATATTACTTTTTTTTTAAATTTCTTCAACCGAATATCCATGATCCTTATTACACAAAAATCAAAATACCATGTAATTTTAAGGAAAAAATAGTCCAGTGTTCTATAAAAATATCTTAATTTTCATCAATTAATAAATGACTCTTAGTTTCACTCCTTTTTTACGAGTTCAAACCGCCTTCACCCCATGAAATTTGTTTCTCGTCAAAAATATTTTAGAGAAGCACCACAAACATTATGGTGAAGAACCATTAATTTTATTTTAGGAATCGGAGGTCGCCGTGGGACCTTTGGCATGGCATGAAGAAGTCCACGTCAGCTGATGCCGCTCGTCGATTACGCCTCGCGTTTCGGAGTGTGAGGAGCCGCCCTCGGGTACAAAGGGCACAACGGGCCTGCTACGGCGACGCACTGGCGGCACCTCCGATTAGTATACGATACCCGCCGCTTCTTCCCTTACAGCCAGAAAAGAGGGACGAGGGGAAGCGGGCAGCAAATTCCGTTGTTTCTTTGGACCTAATCACATCCGCTATCGTCGCATGTGGCGTGCTGTGCGGCGAAGAGGCGTCAAGAAGCGACGCCGGGTAGTGGTGCGAGAGTTCAACTCCAAAAATTGTTTTCTCGCTTTAAGCAAACATTTATCTGATTAAACTTTCAGAATCAAAAGACGATCAATCGTTCTTCCAAACCCACCATATTTTGTATTTTTACTTGGACCACCTCAGGGTGGAATAAACGGCTTTTTATGCGTCAAAACGCACTTTTTGGCATATTCAGGATTTTTTTTACTGCAAGATGTTTAATTGAGCGATTTAAAATATTTTTTGTAGGTTATATACCTAAAGGGCAGCCAGTAAAAAGTTATATTAGGTCACGGGAGCAATTATATATTTTTTAATAAAATGACAAATATGTTTATTTTTGAATACAATTATGTATCTTTAAAAAAATATTTAAATTAAACAAAACTGCACAAGCCCGACCACATTGTAAGTCGACAACCGTGCAAATTTAAGAAAAAAATATTGTTGGGTGTTTCATGAAAAAGCCGATTTTTCGTAAATTATTGAGTGATGCCTAGTTTCACGCTGTTTTCAAAAATTAAAATCGCGCTCACGTCATCACAGTTTTTTTTTCGTCAAAACTATTTTAGAGTATGGCTACGGACATGGTGGCCGAAGCCCATGCATCTTTGTTTAGAAATCGGAGGTGGTCGAGCGCAACGTCTGGGACGTTTCACGTGAAATGACCCTAAAGCGATCATTTTCATTCAATCTCTCCTTTGCAAAATTTGATGACGTAACGTGAGGATCGCAGTACACCCATATGACGATATTTGAATGAGGTTCATACATTGGACCCGAGCGTTGCGTGGGCACTCGAATCGGGCTCGTGATAATTACTAGCTCGAGAAGCATTCGGGTAGTGGCCCGTGTCCAATCGCTGCAACGACGACAATAGCCGAGCCATAACAACGTCTGGAACTCAGCGCGTGTCCTGTGCTTTGCCAACCCCAGCGCGTGGCTATGATCAACATTGGCGGCATATAATCAACTCCAGATCACGTGGCCGCTTGTTCTGGCTGCGAGTTGAGGGGTGAACGCTGCTCGTTTTTCTTTAATTTTTTTTTTCTGAGACTTCTATTGCGTGGGGTGAAAAATGAACGCGTGTTTCATAGGTCATTAACGTCAGGGATCCGTTCTAAGCGGTATTTGCGCACTCTACAAAAATTGTTGCATCGCCCCTTTAACAGCTTCGCAGTAAAAAGCAACACCAATTTCATCTCCGGCGATGAGAGGAGCATGTTCCGAAACCAGGACCACTGTCAGCCAATAGCAAGCGAAGGATCCTCGCGCCGCCGACCGGTGGAACCACCGAGTGATATCTCGAATGCGTGTGGCTCGTTGCCCATATAGCACAGACTACGATTCACACACACCGAGCGCGCTCGCGAGCTGACGACCAAACACATCACTCCCGCGAAAAACAAAAACAAAAAAAGACCCCAAAACAACAACAAGCAAACAACATAGCACGCAGTATTTGAGACAATTATTGCAGTATTATGTTCCCTCTCCGCGATAAATAACATTTTTTAATTACTCTTATTTTCTTTTGTCATCTTCAAAAGCATACATAATTTGTAATAACAGCGTTTGAAGTCCCAACGAAATGTCGCGTTTTCGTTGGTCGCATGTCGTGCTGGCTGCCGGAACAATTCTCTTCCCATCGCCGGAGATGATCTCGGTGTGTTCGATCTTTGATTGTTTTTTGAATAGGTAAATCGGCCGCGCATCGCATGATTTATGAATTTCTAAGATGCTTAGAGCCCTCAGAGTTTAGGCGATCTCAGAAACCTCATCAGGGCACCTTTAAGTAGAGAGCATTTCAGCTGTCTGCGTAAGAGGACAGCGTGTTTCCGTACGTCACCTTGATACAAATAGTCACACGTGCTAAACGAAAAGCGTCCGATAAACAAGGAGAAGGAAGTAGACAAGACGAAGTGCACTCTCAAAGGAAGGTTTACTGGAACAAACACACACTATTAATACCATCTTTCTGGCTATTTATTAAGAAAATAAAACGCTCTATTTGTCAGGTGCATTGATGGGGCACTAACCAATTTCCTTTCCCGTAGCTTTCCGATGCAAAATGCTTCGTAAACGTTTAAGACAGTTCTCTATGCGCCTGTCTCGATAATTGTTGTTTCTGGATATTCCGGGTCACATGGGCACCTACCCCAGTGCACTGTCAGATTGCCCTGCGGGGTCTGTTTTACTGAGTACGCATGTTACCTTGCTACCATGCATGACCATGCATATTATCTTGCTTGTTGGTTATCCTCTTATCAGCTGCCCATGGAAGGTATTGGTGGAGTGCCAAAAATGACCCGCGTCCATACGGATGACGAAAATAATACCTGGAGAAGGGGAACAAGGGGGACAAAGGACGAACACAAATCTCCAAACACAGCTAGGTGACAGGTGCGCGACCGAAAAAATCCTCCTGGTCCTGGCGTCGAACCAGGGACCAGGACCAGGCGGAATTCTTCAGTCGCGCACCAGTCACCTAGCTGTGTTTGGAGATTTGTGCCTTGTTCCCCTTCTCCGGGGACCATTTTCGTCATTCTAGTCCAGCTTGCTTTCGCCTTTGCATTAATTGCATTATTACAAATCATCAGTTTCAGGGAAGACAGACACGTGCTGTTGACATAATGAAACCTGGTTGACAGCAAAGCCTGTGATTAAAATTTAAAAAAGAAACATAAAACAGGGTTCATTGAATTATGCCGGAACACTTAATTTTTTATTACAAGGACATGGCTCTGGGTTTCAATCTCAATTTTCAATAACTAAACGATGCATGAAAAGTCAAAAGCAAAATCAAATTTCTTCCGTCGATTTTTTGTAACTCTGCGGCTTGGTCGCTGTAAAATCAGATGGTTTGTAACAGGATGTGTGTCCCCCTGACGTACGGTTACCCCGGGAACATCCTTTCATGCTTCTACTTATGTCTTATTTGAGTATGCCTCTTAATCGTGTGCCCGCTCTAATAAAACCAAGACAACGATTCATGCTCAACCTTCGTGTTGCCTGTTCAAGCCCGATAATGCCTTTACGTTGGAGCTGGTTTTCGCATGAGGGCGATTTCACACATTTATCTATTTATTTTTTATTTACAATATGTTGCGGGCAATTCGCAGGCCCAAGCAGGCTGGGAAAACATAGAATGACACCGCAGACAATTTTACAACCATTGACGTTCATATCGCGAGGCAATAAAAAAAAATTATAAAGTGGCGCAGTGAGAGAAGCGATCAACAAATAGCCGGCACTATGACCACTGCGGAACCAGAATAATGAGAAAATAAAACACAACGGGATGACTCATGACAAGCACTAACAAAAATCATAGATGCTATAAACAATCAGTTGTAAGGATTTGTGGGAGCGCATCACATTTATAAATGTAAAGAACAGGAATCGGCGGATTGTTCAACTGTAGCGCATTCAACTACCTAACTTGGTAAAATGTTCCATTCATTTACTGTTCTAGGAAAAGATGAATATTTAAGCATATTGGACGACGATCGAAAGGATCGGATGTGGTGAGAATTGTTTGCTCTTGTGTTTGAACGGAAGCAGCAAGTACGTGGAAGGATCGATAGCAGCATGCTGGTTCGCAAAACAAAACGAAAGCTTTAGTCTAGATAGCTTACGTCGGGAGCACTGCGGCTAAATATTTAATAATGACAACATTTGAGAAATAGTATCGGTCCTTTCGTATCTGCATATATAAAGCGTAAATTCTGGTTTTGAATGCGCTCAAATTTAAAACAGTCGATTTTGGTACACGAATCCCATACCGCAGTGGCGTATTTTAACATTGCATGTAGTCTAATCAGAGTTTTGTATGCAGTCAACATTGTTGATGCTGGTGCCAGTTTAGGTTTTATCATAATCACCATAATCATTATTTATTATCCTTGAAGACCCTTACGGCCTTACACAAGGGAGCGGCACTTTTGTTTTTGAACCGAACATTTTTTGCGCAATAAGGCAATAGAAGAAGGAATAAGTCGGATAAAGCAGAAATGAAAGTGGTTACGGAGGCAGCAAATTTATGCGTCAGTTAGAGTAACAATGTCGTTTGGCGTGTGTTCTAATTGTTGATGGCCAAGGGTGAAGTTGAATTACTTTATGATGTAGATGACGAAAAAATAGGCCGCAACTTACAGTATGGTTGAAGGCGGGGAAAATCTGCAAAGGGGTAACAGCAGCGATTCACAAAAAGGCATGCCAAGGTGAAAGATACGGTGAAGGAGAAAGAGGCGGGGACACTCGACGGCTTAATGAACCTGTGTGAAGATTAGCAGTTTCGTGCGATCCAGATATGCTTGTGAATGGTGAGTAATAAAAAAAAACAAAGTGCAGAGCTCTGTTTTGGATGGATTCAAGTTTCATAACTATAAGTTTGCCAAGGGCACCACACAGAAGAAACGAATTTAAGCTTAGACACGACTAAAGGTAATTATGCTAGTTGTTTTATCTCTTGTGTTGCGGGTTTCACGTTTCAGCGAAAAAATCCGAGGGAACGGTTTGCGTTTGCAACTATATTATTGATGTGAGACGTCCATCAAAGATCAGATGTTAAATGGATACCGATATATTTATATGAAATGGAAACGGTGATAGGAGAGGCGTCAATATACCAAGAAAAAGGTCGAAGAAGTGTACAAAAAAAGAAAGAAAAGGAATTTGCATTTGTGAAAATTTAGGGTCATCTGCAATTTACTGCACCTTTTAATAATTTGTTTAATATCCGTTGTCAATATATGACGTTTGTCGGGCGAGAGAATGGGCTTGTAAATTACGCATTCATTTGCAAACAAACGAACTGATGATGAGATGCGCTCACGCATGTCATTAATGAAGATTAAAAAGGGCAAGGGTCCGAGTACACTGCCCTGAGGCACATCTGAGGTTACGCGCTCGAGGGATGGTAAAAGCGAGCGAGTTGAACATGAATACTTAAAATTGAAAGAATAAAACACGGAGGACAAACATAGGGCAACCAGGTTCTTTCATTCAAATGAAAGAACTCGGTTGTCCTGTGCTTGTCCTCCGTGTTTTATTCTATCGATTTTAAGTATGCACGAGGGGGATTTAGAATTATTAAGTGTGGTGTACTTAGTGCGGTTAGTCAAAAAATCGGATAGCCATTTTACGATAGCGGGTTCGATTTTAAATTTGTTAAGTTTTATTATAAGACGTTGATGAGAGACCCTGTCAAAAGCTTTTGAAAAGGTGCGAAAAATTGCGTCAGTCTGAATGTTTCTACTGAAGCCTGCGTGAATGTCACGAAGAAACGCCGTTGGTTGGGGTTCACAGGAGTATGCTTTCCGGAATGCATGCTGCTGATTAACAAGATGGTTGTTATCTTCTAAATAATTGATTATACTGGAGTAAAGTAGGTGTTCCATGAGCTTAGACGATATGCTAGTTAGAGAGGTGGGACGATAGTCTCTAATTAGGTGGCAGTCGCCAGATTTGAAAATAGGGTTGACGTTGCCAGTTTTCCGATTCCGCAGAACTCCAGAAAGACTAAGTGGCTGGAAAATTATCTCACAAAAAAAAGCTGCGGATGTTTGTTTTGTGTTTACTAGAATTTTAGAATTGATTTGGTCATCCCCTGAGCTGGAAGACAGCTTCAAGTTCTGGATTGCTTTCAAGACGCCCGCAAATTCAATGGTGGTGGGCCCCATCAAAGTGTGCAAAAACTGGCTTGAGATTAAAATGTTCAGAAGGTTTTCATCTATAAACACAAAACTAAAACAATTTTTAAGTGAAATAACAGTTCTGATGATAGGGTAGGTTATGCCCGCTGTCGTCAGTGAATTGTAGGGGAGGCGACTTAGAATGATTTGCAATCCCAAAATTTCTTTGGCTTGTTAATCGAAATGTTAGAGATATCCCGAGTATATAACTTAGTTTTTACTTCATTTATAGCAGTCTTGTACCCTGTTTCACCCTCGTGGATTTGTCCCAGTCTTCCCGTGTGTCGCAACACTTAGCTCGTCTATAAAGCCATTTCTTCTGGTTGGAGTACTTATGAATGGTTTTATTATACCACGCGGTTTGTTGTTATCAAAGATAACACGAGTGAGTGGTATAAAATACTCAATGAGTTCAATTAGTTTATCTTAGTAAGTTGTCCAGTTAACGTTGACAGAGTTTCCCCCAAAACCATTCGAGAACGTGTCGTAGAAGTGTTTTTAGCTGTGAGTTGACAGAGGTATGGTCGGCACTTACATAATCCCCAATGAATTTAGTGTAGCGTGATTTATGAGTAGTGGCGAGGGAGAGTCTTAATTATATTACAAGATTCTCAGTAATGACGGGTAAGTATACGACATTACTGATTAGGGCTAGCTCTTGTGTTAGGCACAGGTCCAGCACATTGCCACAGTTTTTGGTAGTTCTGGTTGGTTGAGTGATAACGATCGAAAGATTAAAGTCAAGACAAAGGTAAACGAAAGCATTGGAAAAAGCACTGCCAGATGAAAGGGCAGTTCAATGTATAACTGGAAAATTTAAGTCTTAAAAAAGAACAAGGGTGACACTAGTATAAAGGGTTGTAAGTTGAAAGAGGCATTTATGAAGCTCATTAACAAAATCACTATCATTATCTGGCGTCCTGTAGCATACGCCCAGTATAATACTTGGCTTAGAGGTGAGGCATACCCACACGATGTCCAAATTGTTTCTACAAAGATAAGCCTTGTTGTGATACAATTATTGCCGGATAAACGAACACCTCCTCCTCTCCTTTCGCCTCGGTCAGTGCGGTAAACATGGCAACCAAAATGTAGAGGAAACAATTCTGAGTCAGCAATATCTGGGTTTAGCCACGTTTCAGTAAAAAAACGCAATCCGAGTTGCAAATTTCAATAAGAAAATGCCCATTGAGTCCTTCTAGGTGTCAGACTTTAAATGTTTGTTAACAGTACAGAATGCTCAGTGGACACGTCACAGATGCGTCTAACTTTGGACGGCAGAACTTGATGAGGGCGTGGCGTATAAGGGAAGTGGTGGTCACGCCTGCATTTTTTTCTCGAACCAAACTTTCTACAGTATCAAATATCAAGCACCTGCCATCCATCAACAGATTGTCGTGACGAAGTCTAAAGGGCAAAACTTTTGACCGGGCAAATTCAAGCAGTTTGCGGCGTGCGAGTCGGACACTTACCGGGAAATCTTCGCGTATAGCAAAATGCGCATTTTGTAGTTTGTATGGTGTTGACATGATGGTTCATTTTTCTTGAAATGAGAAATTAACAATAACTGCGCGACATTTTCGTCTATTTTAAGAGCCCAAACAAATGCGCTCTTTCAATTCAGATTGAATCAACACGAATGCAGAGTTTTTCCGAGCACAGTTTGACGTCCTAACCTTTCGATTGATTCCAAGTCTCCTTTTCTTTATCAGGGAAACCAAAAAATAACAGGTTTGATCGACGGCACCTGCCCTCTACGTTATCGCAGCGCATTTTTAGATTACATAGGTCTCGTAGAGTGGCCGAAAATGGAGGCTCTTCACTTGTGCTATAGTGTCCGTGCCCTTCAACTTTATTGAAGCTGCGCCATTGTTTAACTGAGTGTTTTGTCCTGTAACCGTTAGAAGAGTATCATCGATTTGTTCTAGTCTCCTTATAAAACGAGTTTTCGAAAGGCAGATGAGCATATATTAAGTATGTGCATGCTCTAGCTACGGCTAGGTGTGAGCGTTACACCCAAGTTCTTTACGTGGTGAAGAATAAGGTGCTCAGAGTAAGATGCTTCATTTTTTCGCTCTTTTTGTCAACAAACACAGAATCAGTCCATCCCCGTTCAATCTTGAACAGAAGCTGTCTACGCACCGCAGCCCTCCCTGGGGACAGCGCGCCGACCACAAATGCGGAGCAAGACTCAGCTGTGAGTTGCAGGAAACGTCCAGTGACACCGGCTCTGTTTCCAGAGATGGCAACCACCAGTAAACAGATGGTGTCTAACGGTCACGGAAATGACGGCCGCCGTCTAACTCACCCTCCTCAACTGATTCTTCAAGCAACAACTAGCTTGACACTGGAGGCGGGTATTCCACACAAGAGACTGCGCTACGCTGATGCCGAACATGACAAAGACAATGACGCCACCTCGGTTTACTCATTGGACGACATCGCAGATGGGTCTGAGGGCGACCCACCCTACACCCTCGTCACATATCGTAAGGTAAGATCAGCCGGCTGTCCTGTAGTTTTGAAGCCCAAGTCGACAAACACGTCCTTCTGGCGCGTTAACCCAAACGTACACTCTAAGAAAAAGGGGGTATACAGGGGTACTCCCCTTGTCCCATATCTGACTCCCCAAAACTACATTTCGTCGTTCTCTCCACTGACGTCGAGCTGGCGATCCCAACTTCTACGAGAGGCTTGATAGTCGAGCGATACAACTTAATAAAATAGCTAATGTACTTATTAATGGCTACATTAAGACAATCAAGGTTTTTTTTGGGGCCTGCTGCAAAACCTCAGTAATAATTTTTTGTAGTCTTTGATACGCACATTAGCTATTTAGTGTGTTATAGGTAGGGCTCCGTATTTTCGGATAAATCCGAAAAAGTCCGAAAAACACCCGCCGGTAAAATTTTGGTCAATTCGGATTTATCCGATAAACTCCGAATATTTGTGTGTCAATGCCACTCTCCCCTCGGCAAAAGAAAAAAGTAAAATACTTTCTTTTTTTTTTTTTACAGTTTGGTCAACACAGTGCCAATGGTCCTGGGAAAATTCCACCATAATTATCTTTCAAATCTCGGACCGTTGTAAAAAGGGGTCTTGCCGCTTGTCTCTTCAAGGTTGATTCAGGGCAACAGGTCGTTCGTTGTACATTCGGGTCACGACAAAAGCCACTCTTTTGGTATGGTGGCTAGAAGGGGAAGTGTGACGGGCGCCGTATGCGCGCCATGTCAGAGAGGGGCGCGAGTTGCGAGGAAAATCTTCGCCACCGCGAGGGGCGCTGCAGTCTGCAGGAGAGTCAGCGGGCTTGGGTGATCTGTTGGTTCGAGGGCGCCGGCGCTCTTCTGAGGCTGCTACAAGTTCTGCTGTTTGAGCTGTCCTGCTGTTTTGGCTGTGAGTAATCATAATATATATTAGGCTCATAATAAATAAGCGTATTAAGATAAGCTCATGGTAATCAAGAGTCGACCTAATGTCATTTCGGTCTAATTCAAGTCCACTGGGTTAAAAGTAACTCAAAGAAATCAAAAGAGTAATAATAATGTCAACTGAGTTCATTATAGATCATTTGGAGGTATAATAACACGAAGTAATCAAACGAGTAGCCAAAATGTAAATGAGGCTGAATTAAAGTCCATTCGGTTAATAGTAACTCAAAGTAATAAAACAAGTAATTGCAATGTCAATTGAGCGAATAATAAATAACTTATTAAATATTAGCCCCAACAATTATAACAGTCATCGCAATATCAATAGGCCGAATTAAGGTCCCCTGGATCAAAAGTAACTCGAAGTAATTAAATGAATAATAATAATGACTGACTCAGCTCACAACCGATATATTCGCGCTATAATTACACAAAGTAAACAAGTCACCAAAGGTCACTTAGGTCGAATTAAGGTCAGCTGAATTGAGAACTCAAAGTAATCAAAGTAATCATAATGTCAATTAATAATTGTCACATAAAAATTTAATTTGTTGAATATTAGCTGAAAGTAATGAAGAGTCATTACAATGGCGTTTAATTCGAATTTATGGCCGATGGGTCAAAAGTAGCTCGAAGTAATCAAAAGAGGAATAATAATGTCAACTGAGTTTATTATTTATTTATTTATTTATTCAAAATACCTCAAAGGCCCGGTGGGCATTACATGAGGGGGGGTTATTTTCCAACAAAGGCATATAGTACAACGCAAAAACATTGAAACAAAAGAATAAGTGAAATTAGAACATATTGGTGTGCGACAAACGACGACAATAAGCACAGGACAATAACTAAACGTAGTTAAATCAGTCATGGGAAACACTTTGGGACAAAATAACATAATACAATGCTAATAATAACAGAGCACCGAATAATGTCAGCTTGCATACTAGCCTGGGATGAGAAAGAAGTTAGTAAGGGCGCTGCGAAACATTTTTACATCAGATATGGTGACAATGTCGTCGGGAAGACCGTTCCAGTGTTTGATGGCTTGAGGAAGTGCTGAGTTATTAAATGCTAACGTTGAACCAAAAAGGCGTTTAAAGCTTTTGCTGTTATTTTGACGATGTGACACTCTATTCGGTGGTTCTAAAAGTGATGAGCTGGAAAGACCGGGGTTATAATGCAACCGATGAAGTAAGCAAAGAAGTGCGATTAGTCGACGAGTCTCGAGGGGATGAATAGAGTTATTTTGCTTAAGAAGGGAGACGCTGGCAAATCGGGAATAAGATGATGATATGAATCGGGCAGCACGGTTTTGTACAGATTCTAACTGGTTAATTAAGTACTTCTGATGAGGATTCCAGATAGGTGAAGCGTATTCTAGTTTTGGGCGTACGTAGGTATCATAGGCTAGATGGCGTAGATGCGCGGGTGCGGCTTTTAGGTTTCGCTTTAGGTACCCGAGAGTACGTGATGATTCAGCAGTTGTAATGTTAATGTGGGTGACCCAAGAAAGATTCGAGGTCAGATGCACGCCGAGGTACTTGTAAGATGAGACAGCAGGTAGAGAAGCGTTATTTAGGGCATAACAGAAAGATGAGACTGAGCGTTTCCTAGTGAATGAAACCAGATTACATTTATTTATGTTTAGTTGCATCTCCCATTTTACACACCAGTCGAGAACCTTGTTAATATAACTTTGTAGGATGTCATGGTCACTTTGGTTGTTAATTTTTCTATACAACACACAATCGTCAGCAAAAAGCCGGATTGTAGATGACACGGTGTTTGGAAGATCGTTGATGTAAATCAGAAAAAGAAGGGACCCAAGGACTGTGCCCTGTGGGACACCAGAGGTTACATCGGTAGTCGTAGAGTGAAAGTTGCCAACCACAGTAAATTGCTGTCTAAGAGTTAAAAAGTTGCGTAACCAAGATAGCGTGAGGGAATCCAGGTTTAGAGCAGAAAGTTTGGATATTAGGCGACAGTGGGGTACCCGGTCAAATGCTTTAGAGAAGTCTAGGAAAATAGCATCGGTTTGAGAGCCGGAGTCCATGTTAGTATGAATATCGTGGGTGAACTCGAGCAGTTGTGCTTCGCATGAGTAGCCCTTCCGAAATCCATATTGGTACTTGTAAAAGAAGTTGTTGCTTTCAAGATGTCGTATGGAATGGGAAAATACTATATGTTCTAACAGTTTTGACACGACACTGGTTAAGGATATGGGGCGATAGTTAGCTACAGATGATTTATTGCCAGACTTAAAGACTGGAACGATCTTCCCAATTTTCCAGTCCTCAGGAATGGAACAAGAAGACAAAGATTGTTGAAATAACAGGCACAGTAGCTGCGAAGAAATTTCACTGGTATTTTTCAGGATTTTAGAACAGATGTTATCAGCACCAGACGACGTGGATATATCAAGGTTACTTATAAGTTGATTAATACCGGAACTTGTGATAGAAATGGGATTCATGAATGGGTAATCAAAATCTGCCACAGGTGGAACGTTCGATTGGTCCTCTTTAGTAAATATTGATGCGAAGAATTCGTTAAAAACGGAGGGACAGAGAGCATTAGCTACAGGGTTCCCGGTATTATTGGATAAGGAAATAACCTGGTGAGATTCCTGCGGCGATATTATTTTCCAAAATTTTTTGGGGTTATTAGTTAGAAGGGAGGGTAAGTCGGAGCCGTAATATTTTTCTTTGGCCAGGGTAATAGTGGAGTCGTATTCTATCTCGCAAGTTTTATAGTTTGCCCACGCCTCAGGAACATTTGACCGTTTAGCAAGGCGAAATAGTCTTTTCTTTTTTCGGCTTAGGATTTTAAGGGATTTATTGAACCATGGTTGGTTGCTATTGGAGTGAATGTGGACTAATGGGACAAATGCATCGATTAGTTCAGATATTTTGGTCTTAAACATGTGCCAGTTTTCTTCAACAGTTCTATTTTGAAATCCATCAGCATAAAATGATAGATCAATTGAAGCAATAATAGCATGAAGTAATCAAAAGAGTAATCATAAATTGCAATTATACTTAAGTCATCTGAATTGTATCAATGATAAGTTGAGTAACAAAAAAGATTAAACAAAACGTCCATTCAGCTAAAATAAATTCGAGTGCGCCATTATAACTCCAGGTTACAAAAAAGAGTAATAAACATATTGTGATGTTTGCGAAGGACGGACGGAAACAACCCCAGCAGAACCGCCGTTCCAAAAGCCCTTTATTCTGCACGATACATCAAATATATACACAAAGGAAGGACGCGCCCCCTGGGGGTGAAAGAACACAAATGAATACCGAAACTGAATATAACATACTCCCTCCCTTATTTTTAGTGATTAGTTGCTAGTAAGTGTTAGATATCCCTAAGCATGCACTGTACATATTTACACACTACATAACCACTGCTATACATATAGAAAACTAGTCGGTCTGATAGTCTTTGAGCCAGGCCGGTCGTCGGCGCTCTCGGGACGGTCGATGGGGACGCTGCACGGCTGGGGATGGTAGTGAGCTTGTAGAGCGCTGCGGTACCCCAGGAGACCGCGGTTGCAGCCCAGGAGAAGGCGGCTGCAGCATGGCAGGCTCCGGTCCAGGCAGCTGCGGATCAGGAACGGGCGACTGCGGTGCGGCAGACTGCAGTCCGCCAGGAGGCGGCGGCTGCGACCCGGGAGAAGGCGGCGGCGGCCGGTCAGGCTGCGGCACTCGAACCGGAAGCTGCGGCGCAGGTGGCTCTGAACGTTGGGACGGTGGACTCGTGCCCCTCTCTGGAACCCTGGAAAGCTTGGAGGCATTCCATGTGCGGCCATCTCCAAGTCTGAAAGAGGCAGGTCCCCTCTTCGCCAACACTTCAGTTGACGAAGAAAAGGCGCGATCTCCCTTGAAGCGAACTGACGGCTTCTTGACACGAACGAAATCGCCCACTGCTATTTTCGGCTCCTTAGCAGCTCTCCTCCGGTCCGTGTACTCCTTGCTGCTTTGCTGTTGAAGCCGGACCCTTTGACGCAGTCGCGCCAGTTCCTTTGCTGGGTCTTTTGCGAACGCTGGTGCCGAAAACCCTACAACATCCAACCTGGTTCGAGGCATCCGCCCATGCAGCAGAACTGCTGGGGCAACCCCAGTGGTAGCCTGTGGAGTACAACGGTAAATAGCAAGGTAGTCAGTGACTGCTTGTCGGATAGGTCGCCTTTCGAGGAGTGAAACTTGGATGAAGTCTTCAAAGTTCGATTAAGCCTTTCGACTTGCCCGTTCGCCTGGGGGTAGTATACCGATGAGTGTGACAGCTTGATGGCTCGGTTTTGAAGAAAGGTTATAAATTCACGTGAAGTGAACTGCGGCCCATTGTCGCAAACAATCTCCTCCGGGTATCCTTCACGGGCAAAGACACTGGTTAAGAATTCTTTTACGGTGCTTGTGGCCACTTCGCTGCAAAAATATACCTCTGGCCGCTTGGAATGGTAATCGACCAATGTTACAGCAAATCGGCTATTGCGGGGTGCATGCTCCAATGGGCCAACAATGTCTAGGCCCAGTTTCTGCCAGGGTCTTTCAGGCCACTCAACAGGCTGCAATGGCACTGGCGATGTTTTGGCAGACGTATCTGCCTCCAGGCAGATGTGGCAGTTTTTCACGGCCGATTCCACTTGCTTGTCCATTCGTGGCCACCATAATAGCTCACGAAGTCGCGCCTTTGTGCGCGTGATGCCCGGATGTGTCTCATGGGCAACTGCGATGAACTGAGCTGTGAGGGAGGACGGAACAACGAGGCGCTCTGCGCGCAGCAGCAGGTCATCAACAATAGAAAGCTCTTCGCGCACTGAGTAGAAAGGTTTTGCCTCCTCTGGTACGGAGTTTTGTGGTGGCCAAGAGCCGCACACGAACGACTTGACGGTTTGCAGGCAACCGTCGTGGAGGACGGCTTGCTTGAATTCTTCCTTCGTCATGCAGGCCGGCTCGACCAACGAGACGATTTCTTCTTCCTTGGAAAGTTCTGCCTCCGACGTAGGAGCTGGCAACCGAGAAAGAGCATCGGCCACAGTGTTGGTGGACCCCTTGCGGTACTCGACCGTGAAATTGTAACACAGGAGTCGTGCACTCCAGCGTGCAATCCGGAGTGGCCTTCTTCCACGCCCCTGCGACGATAGCAATGATACCAACGCCTGATGGTCCGTACGAATCTTGAAATGGCGACCCCAAAGGTAAGTGTGCCATCGCTCGCACGCCCAAATGCATGCCAATGCTTCACGTTCACCAACCGAGTACTTTCTTTCAGCTGGTGACAAGCTGCGAGACGCGAAAGCAACTGTGCGGAGCTCGTGGCCATTTTGGTGCTGCAGGACAGCTCCCAAACCGCAGTCGGAAGCGTCGGTCGACACGATGACTGGAAGTGATGGGTCGAACATGTGGAGAACTGTACTCGAAGAAAGCATTTCCTTGACTCTCCGAAAACTGCTGTCTGCTTCAGCTGACCAGATGAAAGGCTCATTCTTGCGAAGCAGAACGCGCATAGGCTCGACCACTTCGGCCAAGCGTGGAACGAATTTGGAATAGTATTCAACAAGACCTAGAAACGACCGGAGGGCAGCAACATCTGTTGGCACTGGAGTGTTAATTATCGAGTCCACTTTCTCTGGAAGCGGTGCGATACCTTGTGCCGTGACCTTATGGCCTAGGAAGGAAAGTTCTGGAACGTCGAAGAGGCATTTGTTGTTCAACTTCAGGCCTGCGTCCTTGACCTTCTGCAAGACCGTTTTTAGATTCAAAAGATGTTCTTCTGCACTTTTCCCAAAGACTATCACATCGTCAATGTAGAACAACACTCCAGAGCAGCCATCAAGAATTATGGCCATCATCTTCTGAAATGCCGCTGGGGCGGAAGCTAATCCAAAACAAACTCTTTTGAATCGGAATAGTCCTTCATGTGTAATGAAGGCTGTCAGATCCCTGCTGTCAGGGTGCCAAAGAACCTGATGGTAGGCGCAAGCCAAGTCAAGCTTTGAGAAGTGCGTCGCGCCTACCAAGGCATGAAGAAGTTCCTCTGTGTGAGGCAATGGGAAGCTGTCTGGTACAATAGCCTTGTTAGGCTCCCGAAGGTCAACACAGATTCTGAAGCTGCCATCTTTCTTGTCAACGACAAAAATGGGGGAAACCCATTCAGAAGCATCGATAGGTTCGATGATGTCAAGGCTCAGCAACCTGCGAAGTTCATCTGCTACTGGTTCCCGGAGTGAATATGGGAGACGACGATGCTTCGAAATTACCGGCTGCACGCCTTGCCGAGTTTTGACACGATGCGTGAATCGCTTAGAAAGGCCCAACTCAGGACTGAAAAGTGAAACGAAGTCGGGTGCCAAGGCTGGCGGAAGGTTTGCTTGCCTCAGTTGCTCTCTTGACTGCGTTGGAATGGGAGAAGGTGTCGGGTCATTGACACGCGGCGGCGGGGCGACGGACGTGTGCAGGCACTCGAGAGTGGAGCCCTGAATTCGAAGATTTAGAGCCTTAATGCCGTCGAGGCCAATCAGACAGGTTCCTTGGCGAACGATGTAGAAAAGAAGTGGTCCAGAGCGCCCTTTAAATTGAACGTCTGCCTGAAAACACCCTAGCACGGGAATTGGACGCTTAGAAAAATCCAGCAAGGTGACGTGCGGAGCTGGAAGGAGCAAAACGCTTTCAAAATGTCGACGAAATGCGTGTTCAGACAGAGTCGAAACAGACGACCCCGAGTTAACAAGAAATGTCAAGCTGACATCCGCTACGCCCACTTTTATGTAAATTGCTCTGCGAGCAGAACGCTGCACGGTCAAAACTTGCTCAGAACTTCCACTTGACAAAACATCGCCATCAAAATCAACTTCACGAACCCTGCCTTGCGTTTGTCGCTTGCGGTTGCATACTTTCTGAAAGTGGCCCTTGACGCCGCAAAACGAACATTTCTTTCCCTGCGCTGGGCACTGTGACGCTGATGCGCGGTGGTTCCGCGAGCCGCACCGAAAACAGTGAGGTGAAACGGACCGGCTATCTCTGTCTCGCCGAGGGGGGCGGTGCCCCTGCGACGCACGTGAACCGCTCGCTTTTCTTGAAAAGTTCTGCTGACAATGCTCTTTTGGCTGTGAACTGGTTTTTCGCGAAGAATGCGGACGACGCACAGAAACAGGCTCGACTGAAGCAGAGAATTCCTTTAGTTCTTCAGCTGCTTGCTCAAACTGAAGAGCGATTCGTACTGCGCTCTCGAACGACAGGGAGGAACCCTCGAGTAGGAACCGTTCACGTACGCGATTGGAAGCAACGCCGGCAACAAATTGGTCACGGAGAGCCTCATCTTGTGAATTGAACGAACAATGCGAAACGAGCTGCCGTAAAGCAGCAACAAAGTCATGAACGGACTCGCCTGCGTGTTGGTTGCGGCGGTGGAAACGATGACGCTCGACGACTACGTTGCACGACGTCGAAAACTGCTTCCGTAAGGCGGCGAGTGCAGACTTGTACACGTCAGTGTACAAGTCTGCGCTCGCCGCTTTGGCGACGAGCATGTAGCCCGTTCCAAGCTACAGTCATTGGCGACGAGGATGTAGCCCGTTCCAAGCTACCTTCGGCATCCCATCCTCGTCGCCAATGTGATGTTTCCGAAGGACGGACGGAAACAACCCCAGCAGAACCGCCGTTCCAAAAGCCCTTTATTCTGCACGATACATCAAATATTTACACAAAGAAAGGACGCGCCCCCTGGGGGTGAAAGAACACAAATGAATACCGAAACTGAATATAACACATATCAATTACGCCTCGTCAAAAGTGGGACTAGTAACTCCAAGTAGTCACAATAGTAATCAAATGATCAGTTGTCCCCCCAAAAATCTAAGTGTATAAACAATTATTCTAAGTTACCAAACGTGTAAGCAAAACACGACCACTGAATGCAATTAGTGCATATATTATATATTGTGGATTAAATTGACTGACCCCGGGATTAAAGTGGGTAGCGCAAGGATTAAATTGTGTGGTACTGGGATTAAATTGGACGTCGCTTGGATTAAGATGAGCGAGAAAACCTGTAGTTCAGTGCGCGGCATCTCCGGATCAAGTGGCAACCAAACATTTGTCTGCATGCGCACTTTTACTGGACATTTTCTGCTGACTTATTGAAATAAAATACTCGGCGCGCTTACTAACGCCTGTCCATGCACTCTTCCGAGAAAGAAAAAGACTGTCAAAACAAAGGCTGCTTCAGAAGCAAGTAGTTTCTTCCTTTCGCTTGTATCCTTGACGCAATATCTGTAAGAGTAAATAAAAGTAAGTCCTACATTCTTTGTTTGTTTTGTTTGTTTGTTTTATTTCGGACACAGGGTCACAAGGAGAAAGGACAAAAGGCAGATAAGCTCTGCCTGACGAGGCCCAGTCCCCTCAGTACACTGCATCAGCGGTCAATGGAAAAAAAAAAAACACGTACAAAACATTGGCAAAAGAGAAAAAAAAAAAACAAAAAAACACATCGGCAAGAAACAGCAGTGCAATATCATTGGTACCATTACCTCCACAAGGATGAAAATTACACGTCATATTTTATACAGTAGCTAAAATAGATTTGTTCATAATACTATACACAGTGAATTTAAAGACAAATTGACGTTCCAATTTACTCCGAACAACATGACAGAAGATACCTTTTTAAATCGCATTTGAAGCTGCAACGTGAAACACTATTTAGTATTATTCCTATAACATCTGGATGTTTGTTTAGGAATTGTGGTATCATGTATTCTAGTTTGTGGTTTCCATAGGTTGTTCTTAACCGAGGTATCCTATAGGATTCATGCCTCAAATCATACTGAGTATTATTCCAAAGGAATCTCTCAAAAAAAGTTGTTTGGTCGTTAATTATGTCGTTCCGTATGTAAATTAAAAGTTTTAGATCAAACATTTGGTTAACGTTAAGCAAATTGTGCTTTAAAAAGTACGGGGCAGTATGGTCCATGAAATTTAGATTATCTATGCAGCGTATTGCCTTTTTTTGCATGATAAAAAGCCTTTCGAGGTTTGTCTTAGTTGTCGATCCCCAGACTAATAAACAGTAATTAAGGTGAGAATGCACTAAAGAGTAATACAATTGCAGTTTTAACCAATTTGGAATCAAAGATCTAACTTTGTATAAGATGCCAATGGATCGAGAGATGTTCTTATGAGTCTTATTTATATGGGGGGTCCATGATAAGTTTTCTTCAAAAAGAACACCTAAAAATTTATAAACGGAGACTTGTTCAATTACACTGTTTTGGAACTTTAAGATAATATTACAGTCATCAAATTTATTTCGTGGCTTGAAAATTACATATTTGGTTTTGCTCACGTTTAACTGTAGCTGATTTGATCCCAGCCAGGAACACAGCTCCCTTAGCCAAACGTTAGCCACAGTTTCAAGGTCCCGCAAATGATTACCAGAAAAGAACAAGCTCGTATCGTCCGCATATAAAATTATATCCGGAGTTTGTGGGATGTTCACAATGTCATTTATATAGATAATAAAGAACAGTGGTCCCAGAATAGACCCCTGCGGAACCCCATACGTAATTATTTCAGGCGTTGATCGGTAACCATTTAGACAAGTGTACTGCATTCTATTCGATAGATAGCTACGGATTAGTTCTAGCGCCACACCTCGGATTCCATAAAAAGGAAGTTTGTGAAACAGGATATCGTGTTTAATTGAATCGAATGCCTTTTTAAAGTCAAGAAATACTCCAACAGTAATTTTTTTCATTTCAAAATTATTTAACAACTGTTCTTTAATATTTACTAGCGCCATTTCCGTAGATTTGTCTCTCTGAAATCCGTATTGTTGTTTTACAAATACACGTTGTTCATCAAGAAATTTACTTATTCGAGTTTTTATCACATGTTCAAGTACCTTTGAAAACAGTGGAAGGACAGATATGGGCCTGTAATTGCTAATGTTATCAAGAATGCCTCCTTTGTGTAAAATAGCTACTCTGGCGATCTTCATGCCATCTGGAAAAGTTCCTGTAGCCAAAGCATTATTGCATATATGTCGTAAAGGGAAACACAATAAATCTGCGACAGCTTTGATTGGTTCAGCTTTGATATCATCGTCTCCTGCCGCAGTATTATTCCGTAAGGATCTTAGAAAGACAAATATTTCACTTTCGCTGCATGGTATCAAAAATATAGAACTTGAGACTCTAGGAAAAACATATCTGCCAAAGTCATGCATCGAATCCGCTGTTCCCAAGGCAGCGCCGGAGCCCAAAAAATGAGAGTTGAATTTTTCCGCTAATGAAGCATTGCTATACTGATGACCTTCAAAACTAAGAGTATTGGGGATCTTGTTGTTCGATTTACCAATAAGCCTTCCCATTTCCTTCCAAATTTTCTTAGGGTCGTCCGATACGGCAATGAACTTGTTCTTATAGTATTCCAACCGTGCTTTCTTTAGATCTGCGTTTAATTTATTTCTTTTTTGTTTATATTCAGTTAATATTGTCTTGTCTTTTGATCGGATAAACTTGTCAAATAATTTATTTCGTTCTGTGATTCGTTTATAAAATTCACGGCTGATCCATGGTTTTCTGGATTTTTTGTGCCTTCTTACAAGACGTAGTGGGAATGCACTGTCATAGCTATTCTTTATTTTACGTAGAAATATGTCATAAGATATAGTCGGGTTTTCTTCACTATAAACATCATCCCAACTTCTTCCCTCAACTAGAGAACGGAAAGTAGCTAAAGTATCCATACAAAATCTCCGTTGGAATATGGGCGTATCCGAAGTGAGTCTCTTTTCCTTTTTAGCTCGCTGAAAAAAGCTAAATATTGGAAGGTGATCACTTAGATCAAAAGTCAAAATACCGGACAAAATATCAGTCGAGTTATAGCTGGTAATACATACGTCGATCAGAGTTTCACTTTCTAGAGTTATTCTGGTTGGTGAATGAATCACATTTGCGCAGCCAAAAGATTCAATGATATCGCGGAAATGTCGGCATGTAGGGCTTGATGATAGCATATCAATGTTTAAATCACCGACTATAATGACTGGCAAATTCAAAGATGACGCGTAATCAAGGACCTCGTGAAAATATTGAAAAACAGTTTTTATTTCACCCGACGGAGGGCGATAAATTGAAGCGATTAGTGTATCAAGACACTTCACGACGATCGATTCATAATGATCACTAACGTATGAAAATTCAGAGAGGATCATATACTGAAGATTATCATTAAGATAAAGAGAAACTCCCCCTCCCCTGCGGTTTGTTCTATACACGCCTTCAGATTTATATCCTGTAAAATGGACTATATCATGATCACTCAGGAACCATGTTTCTGTAAATGCCAATATATCAAATTTGTGATCCAGGGAACCCAAACAGGTCTCAGTTTCAAGCCATTTGTTTCTCAGACTTCTAGCGTTTACATGAAAGACCGACATACTGTCATTTTGAACAAAAGTAGAGTCATGCACAAGTGAGTTAAAGGAAAATGTATCATAATAATCAGTTTCATGCAGTTCCGGCATGGTGGATAGATGTAGGTAATCAAGAGCGTACTATCAGCACTTTTTCAAATAATTTTTGCAAAGTCATCTTCGCATTGGATCCCGATTGCTCGTTCCCCATGCGCTTTGCGTACAAACAACTTGCCGTTCTTCTGCCAAGCGTACTGATAGTTTTTCTCTTGAGCTTTCGTCCTCATCATCCAAAGAAGTTTCTTAGTTTCCGGTGTCAAGTTGTCAAGCAGGTGCACCGTGGTTTCGTCTCTGTTTAGGTGACCCCTTTTTTCCATCCACTGATCCCGCGTGATACGCGACACGAATCGAACAAGCACAGCTGGGATTTTTCCTGGCTTAGTGGGCAATTGGTGAAGGCCTTCTATCTCGTTTTGACATAAATCAGCAAGGTGTAGCTGTTTTGCGAGCTCATTTACCTTACTGAGTAGATTTTCATTATTACTAAGTGGAAAACCGTGTATTTCAATGTTTTGTCTCCTGCTGTACTGTTCCAGATTATTGACCTGTTGCCTTAGTTTCTATGCCTTGTTCGTCACATTTTTCTTCTGCTGCACTCTGAAGCATATGAAGTGTCCACGATTCATAAAGTTATCAAGTAAAAAAAAGACCAATTTCCCCAGCACCGAAGATATATGCGACAGGGTGGACGTTCACCTGATCCAGCGCATTTGTTCTAAATGTAAATCAAAAATAGTTTTTTTTTTCTTTCGTTTCTATTGTCTAAAAAGGCGTCAATAGATTCAGCTCTTGAAGAAAACGTCTAGTTGTCTTTTATTTGCGTATCAACTATTTTACAGTATTCGTAACAAGGGGAAAATATCGCGCAGCGCTCCATTCCTATGCTACGCACGCCAGCGCTAACTCGCCTGCTGCGCGCAGCGCCCTCTATAATTTTCATCGCAACTCTGTGCAGCCCTTCGCTCCCGGCCGCCACACTTCCCCTTCCAGCCACCATACTTTTGGTTTCCAGTTTGGGCCATGCGATTTGTGATTTAGAGAAAGGTAAGGGTAGGTTTTAGTAACAGTGAAAGCTATGGACCAAAGGGATTGTATAAAATTGGGAAGAGGGGCAGTTCAAACTCTCTATTACCTCCTTAACCAACCCACCTCGCGCGGCCGCGAGCTAGATTGATGGAATAGGATGGGATGACTACGAGCTTCCTAGCGACTACCTCCGGGACTTTATTGATCTTAAGGTATCGGCGCTTATCGAAGCGCCGCTTGTGTGTGACTTTTGTCGTGGATAAATTAGTATTGCCAATGGCAATGGCACCAACGCCAAATTCAACTGAAGATATTTCAATTGACACAAGCGCGTTTTATTTTTTATCTGGCGTACGTTTACATTCGGTTATTATTTATTTATTTATTTTAATAGGAAACACTGCAAAATGAAACTCCGAATTTCGGAGAATTGGGAATCAAAAGAATATAAACTACGATAAACTCCGAATCTTCGGCAAAAAATAAGCTCCGAAAAACACCCTCCGAATTTGACGAAAAATGAACTCCGAAAACACGGAGCCCTAGTTATAGGGCTCCGTGTTTCCGAAAAAATCCGAAAAACTCCGAAAAACACCCGCCGGTAAAATTTTTGTCAATAAACTCCGCATTGTTATGTGCCCATGCCACCCCCCCCCCCCCCCCACAGCAAAAAAAAAAAAAAAAAAAGAAAAAAAGATATATTTTTTACAAATTGAGCAGCGCAAGATCAGTGGTTTTGGGAAAATGACACCATAATTATCTTTCAAGCCTCGGACCGTTGTCAAAAGGGGGTCTTACGGCTTGTCTCGTCAAGGTTGGTTCAGGGAAACAGGTAATCGTACAATTCGTGTCACGACAAAAGCCACTCTTTTGGTTTCCAGTTTGGGCCATGGGATTCGGGATTTAGAGAAAGGAGAGGGTATGTTTCTGGGGGTAACAGTGAAAGCTATGGACCATAGAGATTGTATAAAATAGGGAAGTGGGACAGTTGAAACTTCTCTATTACATCCATAACCACTCCACCTCGCGCGGCCGCGGGATAGACTGATGGGATGACTACGAGCTTCCTAGCGGTTAACTCCGGCAGTTTATTGATTTTAAGTATCGACGTTTATCGAAGCCACACTTGTGTGCGACTTTCGTCGTGGGACAAATTAGTATTGCCAATGACACCAACGCCAAATTCAACTGAAGAAATATTAATTGACACAAGCGCGTTTTATTTCTTATCCGCCATACGTTTGCATCCGGTTATTATTTAATATTTTTTTAATAGGAAACACTGCGAAGTTAATCTCCGAATTTCGGAGAATTGGGGATTTACGGAAAATAAACTCCGATAAACACCAAATTTTTGCTAGAAAATGAACTCCGAAAAACACCCTCCGAATTTCACGAAAAATGAACTCCGAAAACACGGAGCATCCAACAGCTATCAAGCCGCTTGTAAACGTTTGTATCGCCAACTCGACGTCAGTGGACAGAACGACGAAATGTAGTTTTGGGGAGTTACATATGGGACAAGGGGAGTACCCCTGTACACCCCCTGTTTCTTAGAGTGTACGCGCCAACGAAATTGTCACAATCATACAAGAAAATATTAGCTCGGAAAGAATCAACAAGGACAGCAACCTTTCCGTAAACGTGGCTTCCTTGGACTCGGCAAACAAGCTCCTCGACGTCCCCTCCCTAGGAGAGATCGGAGTGACAGCCTGCGTCCCAGAAGCATTTTCTAGGAACTACAGTAAAGTGAAATATGTCGCGCTTGAGTATACCAACGACGAGCTCTTGGAATATTAAGAAATAAATAATTGGAGTAGTGTATGTTAAACGCAAAGTCTCATACCGGTGACAGGATGAGGGGACCGTCAAGAAACGCCCCTCAAAAAGAGTTGTCCACACATTCCGGACCGACCGAGCCATGCCCCAGCACGTCTACCTTGGGGTCACCAGCTCCCCGGTCGAGGAATGCTTTGCACATGCCGTGCAATGTTTCAACTGCCAAAGACATGGCCATATCGCCAGGTATTGTAGAGGTGAGCGTCGATGCAAGGTGTGTGCGGGACAACATAGCCATAAGGAGTGCAACTCCAGAAAGGAGCCCAAATGTGCCAACTGCAGTGGCAGTCAATCATCTACGTATTTCAGATGCCCGCGGAAAAAGGCCGCCAATGCTGCGAAAAGAAATGCAGTTATCAACGGAAGACGTCCAAGACAACTAGCGGTGTCTCCAAATCCAACCGTTGTTTGCTGTCCACCGCAACTAGATTGGTCACATGCATCATCCAGCCAGTCAACAAACGAGACGACCCCAAAATATCCCCGCAAAACTCGTAAAAAAAAAAAAAAAAAAAAAAACGAACGCGTTAGAGCAAGATTTTTGTCGATTGGAGCAGCGTCCTGGGCAAGCCAACATCCCGATACCTATGGCAGCTCCACGCAACAGGCCAGCACCGCGCAACCAGCAGAATAACCAAACGCTTCCCAGCGGCACACCAGCAACATTCCCAACGGCGCTTTCATCAGGGCACCCGCTTCAACAAACAAACCTGTTACAGGTACTTTTTTTGGTTGCAATAAAAACTATCTTAAGAGCATCTCCCGGTGCAAACAGCCTTCCGGAAGTACAGGCTCTCCTTGTGATGGAACACCTAGTAAGTGCTTCCAGTGATCAACGCTATCACACAGCATTTATCGGCACGATCGACGACAACTTTAAGAAGGCCTTCATATTACAATGGAATGCAAAAGATTTGAGATCCAGACTTTTTGATTTTAGGCAGCTGGTTTTTATATATAGTTTTTCTATTATCGTTATTTGTGAATCAAACTTACCGAAATATATTCGGTTATCGACGAACGAAAATTTTGACTCTGCAAGTCATAATAATACAAATCGTGTGACAATGTTCATTCGTACAGACCTTACATATATTCCACACATTGTCCTTGCACACGCAACCAACTAATATGTTTCTGTCACGATTCCAAAAGAAAAAGGCTCGAAGTACACCTAACACTTCTTATGAGTTGTGAATGCGAAAGCACGCACGCCGCTCTTCACTCCCTTTTTTCGTCTGTGGCGTACGGCGCGCTCACCTTAGGCGTGGAGCGGTGGAGCCGCTGCCTCGCGGACACGCAGCGCCATCGGGTGAGCGATCGTTGAAACTGAAGCGCAGTGGCCAATGGGAGCTCGTCGACGCGCGTCAGCCAATGGGACCGAAGCCGAAATCCATCAGCTTGACTCCGCTCCTTTTGGGATTGGTGAGGACACCACTCCGGACGAACCAGCTCTTTCTCTCTCTTCCTATAACTACCCCCCTCGTACCCCCACTTTTCTCCCCCACTCTAACCCCCCGAAAGTCAGTGAAAAAAGTGCCGCGTGCGCATACACGATTGATACTCCATCCCCCCCCCCCCCCCCCCCCGTTTTCACCTACAACGCGTGCACACGTACGGGGGAACTAGGTGCCGTGTCTAGGCTTTTCGCGTGGTTTCATAGCTGAGAGCTGTCTACACTTGGAGAAAGGATTTAAGGTGCCGTTTTACCGCTTCAAACTGATGACGTCGGCTCGCCCCATGGAGCAGTTAATGCTTTCGCATTAAAATTAAGTTCACGGTGATCGGATTATATAAGCCACCGAAGTCTAAACTCAACAGGCCGTATTTAGACTCCATCCTAAATATGCTACCACTGCCACATATTCTTACGGATGATTTAATGCCCATAATCTGATATGGGGAAGTGTTCGTACTAACCCTCGAGGAAGACACCTCGGTGAGCTTGCTGACCAGCATAACTTATCTTTGCTCAATGATGGAACACCGACATACTTGCACGGAACAAAGGCTAGCAGTTGTAGTCTTGACTTAAGAATCTTTTCGGCAGAGCTAATAGCGAAAGCGACTTTTGCAGAATATAGAAACGCGTGGGAGTGATCACATGTCCACATACACCGTCATTAGGGGTTTCACCAACGTTAAAATACCCATCCGCTTAACCGAACCAAGTGGCATACGTTCGAAGAAAAAATGGCAAACAAACACAAAGAAGTTGCAAACACCCATGAACTCAAAAACGCCATTGTATCTTCCACAGAAGAATCGACAGATCTGTACGACGCTCCATCAACAGAAACAAAAATCGATGGAGCATCTGAGCGCCTTCGGGCTTAACGTAGAAGAGCAGAAAGACGATCCAGGCGAACCAATTACATTGAGGACCTCCGGTAATCATGGAGAGTACAAAAGAAAATACGTCGCCATTTTCAGAAGCTCGCTGGTCATCGTTGGACTTCTCTTTGTGAAAACATAGATCCCACTCTTCTTTACCGTATTTTTCACCATAACATGCCTCTACGTGAATCGCTGCTTTTACCCCTTGGAAGATTTTCCCCTGCTTTGACCACGTCAGTTATGGCCTATATTTTCGTCATCTACATCATAAGTAATTCAACTTTACCCCTTACCATCAACGATTGGAACATACAACCCAACCACATTGTTAGCATAAGTGACACACATAAATTTGCTGCCTCTGTAACCACATTAATTCCTGCTCTATCCCACTGATTCCTTCTACTATGTTAAAATTGCGTACAAAAATGTTCAGTTGTACATTTTTGTGTGATGCGCATAAAGCCGAAGTCACACTGCTCATTCATCATACAAAAGATAGTCTGCAAACACGAGTCACCGTAATATCCGTCGTACGAATACCGCGTACAAATTTTTCTCCTTGAACTCATTGCCATGCGGCATTCGGAGCACGGATCTATCCTTCAGGATATTAAATATCCTGAAGGATATTAAATGATGATGATGATGATGGTGGCGGTGCTGATGATGTTGATGAAACTTCAACTGGCACCAACATCCACAAGGTTGACTGCATACAAAACTCTGATTAGACCAATGTTAGTATACGCCACTGCGGTATGAGATCGGTGTACCAACATCGATTCTTCTCAAATTGAACGTATTCAAATCCCGAATTTGCGTTTTATATATGGCAGATACGAAAGAACCGATTATACTTCTCAAGTGTTGTCATTGTCAAATATTGAGCCGTTGTGTTCCCGACGTAAGCTATCTAGACCAAAGCTTTCGTCTTGTTTTGCGAACAGGCATGCTGCTATCGACCCTTCCACGTACTTGCTCGTTCCGTTCAAACACAGGAACAAACAATTCTCGCCACATCCGGGCGTTTCGATCGTCGTCCAATATGCTTAAATATTCATAAATGAATGAAACCTTTTACCAAGTGAGGTCGTTCAATGCACTACAGCTGAACAATTCGCCATTTCCTGTTCTTTACATTTATAAATGTGATGCGCTCGCACAAATCCTTGCAACTGATTGTATATAGCATCTTTGATTTTTGTTAGTGCTTTTAAAATTATCATGAGTCATCCCGTGGTGTTTTATTTTCTCATTATTCTAGTTCCGCAGTGGTCATAGTGCCGGCTATTTGTTGATCGCTTCTGTCACTGCGCCACTTTATAATTTTGTTTATTGCCTCGCGATATGAACGTTACTGGTTGTAAAATTGTCTGCGGTGTCATTCTATATTGTCCCAGCCTGCTTGGGTCCTGCGAATTGCCCTGCAGCATATTGTAAACAAATAATAAATAAATAAATGTATGAAATCGCCCACATGCGAAAACCAGCTCCAATGTAAAGGCGTAATCGGGTTTGAACAGGCAACACGAAGGTTGATCATGAATCGTTGTCGTGTTTTGTTAGAACAGGGCACACGTGTAAGAGGCGCACTCAAGTAAGACAAGTAGAAGCATGACAGGATGTTCCCGGGGTAACCGTACTGCAGGGGGACACACATCCGATTAAAAACCAGCTGCTTTTACAGCGACCTAGCCGCAGCGTTATAAAAAAATCGACAGAACGAATTCGATTTCGCTTCTGACTTTTCATGCATCGTTCAGTTATTGAAAACTGAGATTGAAACCCAGAGCCCTGTCTTTGTAATAAAAAATTGAGTGTTTCTGAATAATTCAATGAACCTTGATTTATGTTTCTTTTTAGATTTTAATCACCGACTTCGCTGTCAACCAGGTTTCATTATGTCAACAGCAAGTGTCTGTCCTCTCTGAATCTGATGTTTTGGTTTTTTTTACAGCGATGGCTGAAAATATTTTCTGCTAAATTTAGCGGGGAAATTGATGTCACGCGTCCTCAACACAAATTCAGTTTCCCCGTTAAAATTAACGGGGAAACTTTTTCCTAATTTTCCTCGCTAAATATAGCTGGAAAAGTTCCCCGCTAAATTTAGCTGGAAAGGTTTCGCTCAATTTCCCGCTAAATTTAGCGAAAATTTCCCGCTAAATGGGAAGGTAGCAGGAGAGGAGGAGTGGAGGGTGCGGAGGGGGAGCAGTGGTATACCCTCCTATCCATACCCTCCCCTCCTCCTCCTCAGGAGCTGCGCTCTAATTCGGCATTACAGAGAATGGTAAACGTCTTTAAATTGTTTTTTATAAACCTCATTAGTTTTCTTAGGCCTAGCTGCCATGTTCAAAATAATACAAAATCAAAATCGTATCATTGTGCAAACAATTCAAACTGTTACATTTTGTTCAGCCATTCCGTGCGCGTTCGTGATGCGTTCGTGGTCTGCAACAGGCATTTTGAGACGCCTCGAGGACCGGAAGTTGCCGTCGCAATTATTTCAAAAAACAGCCGATTCTCGGCAAACTTCTGTCGTGGAAAGTGTGAAATCTAGGCTTCGTATACCTATTCTTTTCAGTCGTTTAAATTCCACGTCCGTCTTTTGACCGATCGTTCTTTCGTAGCGTTATCTAGTCCCA
Source organism: Ixodes persulcatus (assembly GCA_013358835.2). Taxonomy (NCBI): domain Eukaryota; kingdom Metazoa; phylum Arthropoda; class Arachnida; order Ixodida; family Ixodidae; genus Ixodes; species Ixodes persulcatus. The sequence goes on from JABSTQ010003549.1 coordinate 188,894, forward strand.
TGTATTCGTCCATTACAACACCCCTTGCATTGGTTTGCTTGGAGCGTTGACGTCACACTTACGGGGTCAGTTTGTGTAAAACGTTCTGGTTATCGTTTAAAAATGTTAATTATATTTTATGTTAAACGTTTATAATGAATGAAATGTGCGCATATAATTCATTTGCATTACCTTGTAAGAAGGTAATGTGATAACAGTTTTGGTTTCGTTTCGTTTTCAACTGGGATCGAAAGTTGGGGTTGTTAGGCCTATTGCCTATCTACCCTGTAACACCGGACAACTTAGTTGAGCTCAATGACAATTGGGATATGTCAAGGCTAGTTGTTACAGGGACCGTTGAAACGGCCCGTGTAACAGGAGTGTTATTTGACTGTGTTTTATCACGGGGTTCACACTATTTGACACCTCATTGAACGAAATGTGTCTATATGGTATTTCTTGCAATTACTATATTCGTCCCTGCCGCATGTAAAGTAACTTTAAACATCGACGATGTTTTACGGCCTTTTGTATTGAAAAATTCATACATAGGTCTTAACATTTTAATACAGGAACCCACTTCGGACGAAACAAAACACCAATTCAAAACGTACTGAAGGTAAAAGAGTTCTTTATAGCCGGGGTCACACTGCTCAAACATCATACGACAGTCTGCCTACAGATTCGAAAGCGAGTCACTGCGAGATCTGTGCTTCGAATGCCGCATGGCAATGAGTTCGAGGAGAATCTTGGCTCACTGCATTCGAACCGCTGATATTGCGGTGACTCGTGTTTCCAGACTGTCTTTTGTATGAGTTATGAGCAGTGTGACCCCCGTTCTAAAGTTCCAAGAGAAATCATAATACGCACGTATGCAAGCCCATAGGCAGATGTAACAAGTGAGTGCCAATACCAGAACGCCAAATCGTGCGTTCATTTATGGCTATCAAAAGTATACAGTAGCGAAGTGTGGAAATGTGCTTGGATCTCTCTTCTTATTTCGATATTTTGTTTGATTTTTCAGATGTGGTAGCCACTATTCTTTTAAAATTACCAACCACATTATCAAAACTGTTTACCGCGAAGCTTCTGGTAATTTTATTGAACGCATCTCTGCGCAATTTCCATCCGGAGGCTGAGAGTATTTGTCTTCGTTTTTTTATGTATTTGGGCGCTTCCCAGACAATCCTGATGGTTCCACACTTGGGCCTGTTCGCACAATGTGTGTGTGACGTGGGTCAATGCAGGATGCTGTCGTGTCAGCCTCAATAAATCCCCACCCTGTTTTGCAGGATAGATGTAGAGTAAAAAGAAGTTAATTTAATTTAATTTCATTTATTCGTACCTCACAAGCGCCCCAAGGGGGGAAATTCAACAGTATACAAAGAAAACAAAACAGTGAAAATATGAACAAACATCATGCAAAAAATCACAATATAATAAAAACACGCGGAAAGCATACATATAAGTTTACAAAGTATAGAACACACACACTTTTAAATTCGTCGACATTTACTAAAGACACAATGTTGGCTGGCAGTTTGTTCTAGTCGGAAATTGCCAACTGTAAGGGTGATGTCTGGAAAAGTTTGGTATGTGCTTTTTGTAATAGCATCTTATGCTGATGATAAAATCGAGGAAAAATACGGTGTGGCGGCTTTAAAAGTTCAAGCTTGAGGAGTGGGTTATTATAATACATGTTGTGTGTGAAGGTTAGCCTCGAAAGTTCTTTTCTGGTAGAGTGGAGTGGCAAGTCTGCTTCTTCTTTCAGTTGAGATACGCTTGTGTTCGAGAATAATCTTTGTAAATAAATCTGCTTGTCCTGGTTTGAATTGACTCTATTTTTTGAACTAGGTAGTCTTGAGAAGGATTCCATATGATAGAAGCATACTCTAATTGAGACCGAACATTTCATTTGTAAGCGAGTAAACGAACGTCCGGAGGTGCCAGATATAAATTTTGTTTTAGAAAACCTAATGATCTACTAGCCTTGCTGGCCACATAATTTACGTGATCTTGCGAGTGTAGGTTCTCGCTCAAAATAACTCCTAGATACTTGTAGTTATTTACATTCTCGATTGATAGATTACCTATTGAGTAGTTGAACGTTACAGCGGATTGTTTTGTGGAGAAGCTCATGAATTTAGATTTTGAGGTATTGATGTTCATTTGCCAGCGATCACACCACAAACAAGGGCGTCTAAGTCATGCTGTAGCGAGCGACAGTCGGTCCCATTTTTGACAATTCTATAAATAACGCAGTCGTCTGCAAAAAGTCTGACTGTGGAGGAAATGCTAGCGGCAATATCATTAATATGCGCCTTTATTGCCGTGTTTCTTATCTCTCATGAGCCCTTTCTCTTCAGTTATTCCACCAAACCAGCTGCCAAATGCGTTTCCGACACGTCTTTAAAAGGATGGTGAACCGAAATTTGGATTTCAGAAAACAATGCAGGAGCTGTAGGCGGGACGCTACAATCTTTACAACACTACTCGTAAGGCGATATTTCGAATGGACGGCCGTATTTTCGGAAAAAGGGGTCGAGATGGAACGAGGCTGACGAGGCCCGTGACGTCAAGATATCTCGTTTCCTCCTCTCTTCGCTTTGCCCCCTCAAGGCGGCGAGGCGGAGAAGACGCGAGGCCGTTCCCTCTCCTTCTCGGAGAAACAAGACGTAAACATATCTGTCAAATGCGCCTTCTTTTCTAGACAAATACGGTCATCCGTTCGAGATATCACTGTATGAGTGATGTTTTGGTGTTTGTAGCATCCCATTGCACGCTTTTGCCGCCGTACTTTGTGGAATCCAGATTTCGGTTCAGCATCCTTTTAAACCTTTATATTTCCCAAGGCAACGTTCATGATTGTACAAGGTGTTAAAAAAAGATTTACATATATCTATCGATATATATATATATATATATATATATATATATATATTACCGCAAAATAAACTTTGCATGTCCGAACGGACATTCTCCGCCGAAAGGTAGCGCTAGAGGTCCGAACCAGATGCCAAAGTTTCGGCACGAACCGATATTTTATTCAAAGGTTCTAAGTGATTTTCTGAAAAATTCAATGGGAAAATGGGGCCCCTTTTCTCCCGTTTTTGGTTTCTGGCGCCACAGAGTACCATGTATTCGAGAGCTCCGTCGGCCATCATTTCCCCATTGCCATTTTGAGAAAATCATTTACAAGTTTTGAATAAAATATCGGTTCGCGCTGAAACATTGGCATCTTGTCCGGACCTCTAGCGCTACCTTCAGGAGGAGAATGAGCGTTTGGCGATGCATGGTTTATTTTTGCGGTGAAAAAACCCTAGTAAATTTTGTTCGGGGACACCCTGTACATGCTCTTCCCAACTTTGTTGCCCTGATGAGGCGTGACTCCGGTGCAACACGTGGCTAAAAATTACTTGCGTGAGCAGCTTTCACTCGGCGTACACTTTGCATTTCAGTACGGGATGAGAAAGAAGTTAGTAAGGGCGCTGCGAAACATTTTTACATCAGATATGGTGACAATGTCGTCGGAAAGACCGTTCCAGTGTTTGATGGCTTGAGGAAGTGCTGAGTTATTAAATGCTAACGTTGAACCAAAAAGGCGTTTAAAGCTTTTGCTGTTATTTTCTCGATGTGACACTCTATTCGGTGGTTCTAAAAGTGATGAGCTGGAAAGACCGGGGTTATAATGCAACCGATGAAGTAAGCAAAGAAGTGCGATTAGTCGACGAGTCTCGAGGGGATGAATAGAGTTATTTTGCTTAAGAAGGGAGACGCTGGCAAATCGGGAATAAGATGATGATATGAATCGGGCAGCACGGTTTTGGACAGATTCTAACTGGTTAATTAAGTACTTCTGATGAGGATTCCAGATAGGTGAAGCGTATTCTAGTTTTGGGCGTACGTAGGTATTATTGGCTAGATGGCGTAGATGCGCGGGTGCGGCTTTTAGGTTTCGCTTTAGGTACCCGAGAGTACGTGACGATTCAGCAGTTGTAATGTTAATGTGGGTGACCCAAGAAAGATTCGAGGTCAGATGCACGCCGAGGTACTTGTAAGATGAGACAGCAGGTAGAGAAGCGTTATTTAGGGCATAACAGAAAGATGAGATTGAGCGTTTCCTAGTGAATGAAACCAGATTACATTTATTTATGTTTAGTTGCATCTCCCATTTTACAGACCAGTCGAGAACCTTGTTAATATCACTTTGTAGGATGTCATGGTCAGTTTGGTTGTTAATTTTTCTATACAACACACAATCGTCAGCGAAAAGCCGGATTGTAGATGACACGGTGTTTGGAAGATCGTTGATGTAAATCAGAAAAAGAAGGGGCCCAAGGACTGTGCCCTGTGGGACACCAGAGGTTACATCGGTAGTCGTAGAGTAAAACGTGACCGTACAGTACCGTAGTCGTACAGTAAAACGTGACCTACCCGATCGAACCGATGCCGAAATATACAGAGCGTCGTCATGGCCAGGTTCAACGCCATCGGTGCTAGGCGACACCATAACTATGCTAGCCATCGGCAGCCTGGGTTCGTACATGAGTCAATGCGGAGAGGAAGTTCGCAGCAGGAGTTCCATCAATTGAAGGGGAGCGCGAACACCCTTTGATGTAAAACAAGAAGTCAGCATATTGCCTTTGGGTTACTGACGGCATAAGGATCCTCATATTCTCGGTAGATTTCTGTACACGCCCGGGGAAGCACACACTTGTTGCGCCCTACAAACTGGAGGCTGCGGTAAAACCTGCGCATACCGTCAGCAACTTGGTCATTTTTATTGTTTTGCCTTTTTTTCCTAGACTGAAGATGCATCGTTTTTCTTTTTTTTAACGACGTCCCAGTTCCTTTGGAATATAAGGCAAAATATAAGCGGGCAAATAGAACTGTGAGGTTCACGTGAATCAGTTTGCGTTCAATGACCTCACCTGCCATGTAAGGCAGAAGCGCCGCTGCATTTCTTCACTGAAGCGAGAGTTGGCATTTTATATTGTTGTTTCGGTACTCATCGTATAGAAGGCACTGCAGTTGTAATAATTCTTCCACGAGTAAAATTAGAAAGAACGCCGTTTCGTCGCTGGGGCCCTTCATCTTCGTCTCCTTCACTGGTGGTTTTTTCTTAGCTTGTAGTGCAGCGAAAGCTAGGGGCGCAAGCTCACAACTTTGAGAGGCGCTTATTTTTTTTTTATTTTTGGTAGCACGTGCGGCGAAAGCAGCGACCGAAGCTACGGGCTTGGACTCGCATTCGAATTAACTTCGGTCCACGGTAACCATGGTATTTAGAGCCAAAACCGCCGACTTGCCGTGGACCTGTGGATTTGTCCGTAATGACGTCAAGGTCACGTGATACGCACATTTTTTTTTTTTTGTCCGTGGACCAGGTTTTAATTTGTCCGCCGTGTAAATATAGCGCTTTACCGTTCATTCTGTCCATCTGCTCCGAAATGACACCTTAGCGGCTCCGACGTCGCACCTCAGCTGTCTCTGTGTTTCACCTTACGGGTTGCTTAATAAGTGTTTACAATTTTAACTAGTGAAATCCTATGTACAATCTATTGATGGGTCTAATCTTGATAATGTGTGTATTATTAAGTTCCGCCTCAAATGTTTTCTTTTTGTCGAACTTGTCTAGTTTGCGAAATTATATATCTATAGTATTTTGTCTTGGCCTAATATTTTGGTGCAGCATCATTTCTAAATATAATCATAAGAACAATAAAATACCAAGGAATAAAAAAAAAACGATGACATTAGAGTTCCTTCAATCGTTTAATTGTTTTCCCGCAAGCCTGCAACTTTTCGATGGTAAATTTTGCAGTCGTTGAAACATTAGCTGTTTGTACGGCCTCACGACGAGGGAATACGTTCACAGTCGTCAGGGGAGTTGAGACAATGTAGTCAGGGAGTCGGTTTCATTGACCTATACGGCCTGCAAGTTCGTCTGTTCTTTGCGCACCTCGTGCATTTCTGGACTCACAAAAGCGCCAATTGCTTTTGTTTCCCCCCGACCCCTACCAATGACGGCGTGTGCTGATTGGAATGCTCCTGTTTGCGTTCCGATGCGCGAAAGACGCATTTTAGAGCACTTACTCGCCGGAAAAAGGGGGGGGGGGGCGGGAAGAAGCTGAGTTTGTGGTCACCGATATCGGAGACTTTTATTAAAGATTGCACTAATCTTAAGCTTGACAGCTCACCTCTCTTATCTCTGTTACAAGCAATGTTAGCGGTAACGTGTTTTAACGACTTGTGTGTTCACTAGTTCGCGTAGAATGTATTTATTTCCTATTGATACTTTATTTTATGTTACTGTGTATACATGTGATTGATTTCATCTCTTGTTTGAAAAAGAAGCATACCTACTGTGTTATTGACCACGACTGCGTGAGTGTTTAAGTGCCTGAGTCGTGTTACAATTGTGTTCCAAGTATCTAATTTTGTTTCAATATTTCCTAGTCGTGTGTTCTTGAGCACCTACTGTGCTAACAACATTTCTGTATATTGTTAGGTTTTCCTTCTGTAGAGTTTGTTATTATCTCTCGTAAATAATGTTGTTCAACTGTAAAGGGCGGAGAGGGCTCGTCAGGCGGAAACGCCTTTTTCCATTCCGTCCTACCGGCTATGGCTAGCAAGATCAATAAATAAAGAAAGTAACGGCGTTGCCCTGTAACGCGTTGCTTTTCCCGGTGACGTTGTAACGTACGCGTTACATTTTCAGAGCAGTAACGGGTAACGTACTTACGTTACTTATTTCGAATAACATGTAACGTAGTTGCGTTACTCGTCACATATTCTTCCCAAGACTTGCAAAAAATTACTTAAATTTTTTCTCGTGTTTCTAGGCGCCAAGTTATATCAACTATTTTGTTGTTGTGGTTTTTGCGTTTTTTATTATGATTATGTAAATGGACCTGTAAAGAAGATAAGGTAATTATGCTCAGTTTCTGGACGGACGTAATGTTTCTTGAAATATGGCTCTTTTGCATACCAGTAACGTCTAAGAGTAAAACGTATTAATTCATAATTTAAAAAAAAGTTACGCAAAAGTAACGTGCGTTACTTTTTTTAATGGTAACGGTAGCGCGTTCCTTTTATTTTCAACTAAAGAGTAAAGTATTTCGTTACTTTTTTTTCGGTAACGCCTACGACACTGGTTACAAGCCTAATAGCTAGTAGTACCGTTTGTGGCGATCATATTACTGAATTTAAGCATAAAAACTCAGCTCGCCAGGATAACTCGGGGAAACTTGTGAGCCCACCGTACATGCGGTATATTAAAGTCACCAACGAGGAAACGTTTTTCCAAAATGTTAATTTTGTAAGGTACAAAAATCAAAAGGCGCAGACAAAATTTTGTTTTGTTTTGTTCTGAATGTATAAATTATAACCTGAATGAAAAACAAACCATGTCTACCGACATGCGGCGAGCAGATGTTTTCCACGTGTCCCTCAGACAAGTCCCGCTATAAAACGGAATGCGGTTGACACTCAAACTCAGACGACGTGAACGGAAGCTGAAATTTGGCAGAAGAATACAAACGATACAGAATAATGACTCCTGCTCTGTACACCCTGACGGCTCTGCTGATTCTCCATTGTTCATGCGCATCGCAGCAATACCTAGAACGAAATCCAGCACTTCAAGAGTATCAGAATACATCCCCGGTGAGCAAACAAAGCCCTAAAAAAATGAGAATAGTTTCTTTCTCGACGTCGTGCCTATCTCTCACGAGTACACTGCGCGAAACTATTAGTGCGAACAAGCCATCGCCGGTTTATCTGTTTTCCTCTCAGTATTGAAGGGACTGTCATCGAAACTACTACAGTGGTAGAAACTGTTCAGTTGGGGTACTAACCGAAGTGGTAAATTTTGATACCCTTTTCAAGTAAAATGATAAAAAAACACCCAAGTCGTGTTCGCGCTGACAGTGTCGCGAAGCTTACGTACTATACATACCTCACTGGGCATGAATAAATTGCCACAACGATGAACATAAAGCTCTTGTTTTCTGATCACGATTTTTTTTTAACATATATTTCAGGTTTTCCCTTTCAAAGAAACGTGGTACGTGGTGTACAGGAACTTCAAGACAGATCCATTGTTCGGGGGCGCAGAGAAATGTCTAAGATTCGTCGAGACGGAACCTGGGGTAAACGGCACTTACCCTCTGTTTATACACTACACTCCAAGCCATTCTATGTGAGTGACATTACCTCATATCTAAACCCGCCTTATCTCTACTTTCCTTCCGCCCTGGTGGTTTGTTATCGGTAAGCATACAGAATGTCAGGTGTATTCTACCATTTAATCCAAGTCGATGTGTGCGCGTGTACTAAGTTGATAATCCCTTTTGCTATTTCGTACTTTGCGAAATATATTCAAGCACCTCTACAGCCGTAATATATTCAAGCACCTCTACCATTCAAGCACTCGCTCGTCACTCAATGGGCGAATTTCGCTACACAAACCTGATTTTCATGAACGCACCAGAGCATTGATCGTTTCTTAGATTCGTTATTAAGATCTAGTGAAGGTCGTACGACTCTTGGATTTTCCCCTGGGAGCGCTGGAGATTTTTAATAAAATCCAGAAATATTACTATTTTCAATGTTTTGAGCGCATTTTGAGGCAATTTTGAAGTTAAATTTACTTATATGATGAAAGTAACAAAACGAATAGTAGTACGTACTCGAGGTGTCTGCTATATTAATCTTAAGACCATGAGGGGAAGCCTAAATGCGGTGGTAGTTGCGTGTTTGTGTAAATGAATTTGACGTGGTAGTTTTCGCGAGATTTATTTTCAACGAGATGGGGACACAAGCGGCGAATGCCCCAAGCCGGAGCATAGAACTTCTTCTGCCTCCGCAGACGGCAGACGTGTCTGTGCAGCGTTCCAGAAACCTACCCTGCTAACCCTAACGGCACTATCCCGCCCCGGCGGAGCCCTTCGCGGACTCCAGCAGTCTGGAGGGTCAAATCGGCGGAACGCCCTCAACCATAGCAGACCAAGACAATGATTTCCCGGCCTTGTGTACGGACGGCACACACCGGCAAGCTACGCGCCGATTCGAAGACCCGCGCCATGAGTTAGGGCAGTGGTTCTCAGCCATGGATGTGTCGGGGACCCCTTGCGGACCGCTGGCAGTGATGGGGGACCCTTCCAGCGGGGGGGGGGGGGGGGGGGGGGGGGGGTTACGTGAGTAAGTTTACAGTCTGGAGCATGAAACAGGTGCCTTTTATTGCTGTCGTAGTTCCGGAAGCAGGTTGCAAATTAGTCACGGCAGGACTGAACTACAAAAAACGTGCCAAATAAAAAAAAACATTTTTGTTGAGGGTCTCGCGGACCCCCATTTGAGAACCACTGAGAAAGGGCATCACGAACCCCTATCCACCCCTGGGGAGCCGCACAGAAAACGCTAACCAACCACCATTGCCAGGTCAGACTACTTTCGCCCTGGTTCCACAGCAAGATAACGTTTTTCTTTCGACATGCGCAAGAGAGCGCCATACAATACAGGAGCTCATGAAGGACAAAGGAATGATAGAGGCTTTCCTTGCAATCAAAGGCGCTTTTCAGGAATACTAGAAAAACAAAAAAAAAGTCCGATGAAATCCTAACGCAACGCAAATCACCGCCAACGACTCAAAATGACGACAGAAAATGACATGAAAACAATCCATGTCACCACGCTAATTAGACCTAGCGAAACAGGACCGCCCCTCTCCGAGAAAACGGGGGAAGTGGGGGGGGGGGGGTGAATTACGGAAAGAAGCTTCGCACTTCCACCTCGTTCCAATCGCGAGAAAGTACGCCAGCTGAGCGGAAATCCCCGACACAGACGGTAGTCCTGAAGCCAACATGCAAGGAAAGCGTGAACACCTTCACCGGCAGGACATTTGTCAAACCACTGGAGAAGGATGGATTCTCTGTAGACCTCAACGATAAATCTAGCACAACTGCGATAACCACGAACAATCCGCTTCTCACAAGCGAACTCTTTACCATGGGCCAAATTGACAAACAAGGAAAAAGCTACGAGGTAAAGCAATATCTGGCACTCTCAAGCAACCAAGTACGTGGAATAATCTATTTACATGGAAGTAATGTCCAAGAAACCTCGAATTCTCTCATGAAAGGGCTCGACTGTCGAACACACAAGATCGACGCAGCCCGACCCATTGGACAATCAGGCAGGACAATTCTAATTAGATTCGAGGGGAAAGCAAATCCCAAGCACGCAAGCTTTCTGTGCAAAGTTCTTAGCGTGGCCGAGTACAGACCCCAAACCCCCGTGTGGCCACATACACGGAAACATGGTGGATTGCGAGCTGCAACCAAAATGCAACAACTGCGGCGGCCCTCACTTTGCGACAAGCAACGACTGCTTACAAGAGGCGAATTCACCCAAGAAACTCTCAAACGAAAAAGTTGCAGACACCAAAAACTACCTCAAATAGGTACTGGGAGGATAAGAGAACAAAGAAACGAATACAGAGAAATCAGGAACTTCATCCGCACAGGGAGCGTGGTCTTCGCCGCTTAAATTCTTTACAAGATCGCCCCCCACGACGTTTGAACGGAGTCAAGAGAGGACTCCTCCACCCGAGAATCCCACGGCAATAAGCAAGCAAAGAAACCCAACAATGGGAAATATCGGTTTTAACTCGCTATCACAACGAGGTAACGCAAGCTACGATAGAAGGTTTGCATCACCAGAGGAGCGCATGGACTAAACAGAGCGAACCTTAGAGAGCATCATGCAAGCACTACACGATATATCGAAAAAAAAATGAATGGATAAAAAAAGAAAACCTGCCACGAGAAAGCAACCAAAAAGGAACAAAACTTATTGTTAATTACAATGAAATTGCAGGGCTTACACAACAAAGCAGCGGAATTCAAGGAGAGGTTAGACGAGAAGGAGAAAACAAGCCATACGTCATATTGCTATAAGAAGCCGACACTGAGGATGTTAACGTGAGAGGTTGTACCACCTACACGCAACCCACAATAACTAGACACTGCCGTAAAAGAGCAGATGACAAGACCAAGAGAAGAACGTACGGACTAACAGCCACCCTAGTAGTCACCAATATACCTTAGGCACAGCTGGACACAAGCCAATTATGCAACGCAACAAGGGAAATCGTTGGGGTCGAACTCTGCATCGGAACCGACCAGCTCAATGTTTACAATGCTTACATCCTATCAAACAACAAAGAAGGAGATGACACCGACTGGATGGACGCGCTCATGCAAGACACCAAGCCAACACTGGTCGTGGGGGACCTGAACGCACGACATGTCAAGTGGGGATATAAGAAAAACAACCAAAGGGGGAAAAACGTGTTGAGAAAGAGCGAGTAGCTCGTACTGCTCCTACTCAACAAACCAGACACTGCGACCAGTATCAGCTTGAATCCAAGACAAGGTGATACCACTGCGGATCTGACATGGGCCACCAAGAACTTGAAAACATCATGGCAAATAAAACCAGACCCAATGAACAGCGATCATCCTTCCCAATATAATAATGCTACGTGTGAACTCTTCAGTGGAGGAAAAAACGCAGTTCATCAAATGGGATGATTTACATGTAGCCCTAGTAGACCAAACTTCTGAAACTCTCACCACAAGAGTCCAAAATGCGGTAAAATTGGCCAAAAAAGACTTACCAGGCGAAAGAAGACTTCGCCACGCCTGACCTGCACCTGCTAAACTTATGGGCCAGCAGGTAACAAGTACTCCAACTGATACTGCAAAAACAAGCGGAATGAGGTTCTCAAGGTTAAGCAAAACTTAGCTACGGCCAGGGCAAGGAGGTACACGTTGGAATTGGGTCGACGGAAATGGCGCGCACATTGCAGCTCCTTCGGAGAGAAGGCAGGGCTTAAAAAGGTATGGCATACGTTCCGAAACATGAGCGGCAGAACCAGAACCAAAGGGCCGGGCTCGAACCTAGCCTTGAGGCTGGGAGTAACAGAAGAAGAACTAGCTGAGGCGGCTGGGAACAATTTATTCCCGCAACCCTCAACGCCACTTTCGGAGCAATGCTATCAAATTGAACACACCCGAAACACAATGTCAGTGGACTCCTCCTTCACCATGTGAGAACTAGAAGCCGCTCTCAGCAAGGCGAAATGCAACACCAGCGTCAGGTGCGGACCAAATAAGCATCACAGCGCTCAGTAACCTCCCCGACAAATAAATGCTGAAGTTTTTAGAGAGGTACACCGAGATATAAGAGAATGGTCAAATACCCGACGAATGAAGTACCTCAACAGTCGTACCAATTCCTAAACCATTAAAACCCAACAATAATATTAGAAACCTAAGACCAATTTTCTTCACCTCTAACCTATGTAAGGTGTTCGAACGAATGGTCTTAGCCAGAATAAACTGGATTCTGGAAGCCCAAATCTCTCCCCAGGACAGTTTGGCGATGATACACAGGAATATCACAGCCTCCCCCCCCCCCCCCCCCCCCCCCCCCCCCAACAGCCCCGAACCATCGTCGCAATCGACAGCAAGAAGGCTTTTGATTCAATTCCACACAAAACAATCATTCGAGGGGCCAGAAACAGGGGGCTTCAAGGAAGGATTATGAACTTTATAAAGACCTTACTTCACAAGAGATACTTTTAAGTCCGCATAGGCAACACCAAAGGACCGCTCACGCGAAACAACATACGCGTGTCACAAGGCGCGGTGGTCATCGCAGATCTCGCATACAACCTTGAAGATGTCGAATGAGTCAAATTCACTATATATGTGGACGATATAACACTCTGGGTCGCGGAAGGAATCGCAAATGACCAAGAAACACACCTGCAAGGGGCCCTTGACATTGCATTGAAGTCCATGCAGGAGTCGAGAATGAGCATATCCGCTACATACGCGGTGGTAGCAAATAGGAACGTAAGGAAGCTCGGGATAGGATATACCATCCACTTGTACGTTGACGGTGCCCGAGCACAAACTCAACCCAATGTCAAAATACATCTCACTATCGACGAAGGTGGAGGGGCCTCAAGCTGGCTAAACCAAGTAAAGTCCCAATAGACACAAGGCCTCAACCTCATCAAGCGGGTCACCAACAAGGCATGGGGAAAAGATGAAGGAACCCTCAAGCTCATAGTACAATCACTAGTTGTATCAAAAACGTTGTAGTGTCACAGCTATCTCCGTCCTACCCAAAGTTCGAAAGAGAAATTAGGAACCCTCAACAAAGCAGCCATGCGGGTGGCGACCGGCTTTCCAAATTTACCCGTATTTACTCCCTTCAGAAAGCAGCCCAGATCAACTCTATAAAAGGCCTTGCAGAAGAAGCTCTTGTAAGTCAGCGACTCCGGCTTCAAAAGACACACCCAGGAAGAATAATTCTCAACATCCTGTATATGGCATCGCTCCCTCCCCTGTGGGAGGACGAAATGGCGGGGGTACGTCAAACCGACGCCACAAAACCAGGGCAAGGAAAACCTCAAAAGGAGAGAGAGGGCTGACGAAAAGGCACAAACGTGAAACATGACGTGATCCTCAGGCGGGTGAACACTGAATACCGAGGTCATTTACACGGACGCCGCACGAAACGAAAACGTGTCTACCGCACTCGCGTGGCACTCAGCCAGAATCGGTACCGCTGTAAGTACGTCCCAAACAGCAGGAGCATGAAAGCAGCAGAACTCGAAGACATAACCTCACAGGACAGACCACAATACATGTACATTTTCACTGATTCCCAAAGTATTTAGAGAATGCAAAAAGAGAGACAGCGAAAATAATGTTGCAAAGAAAATCAATAAGGTAGCAAAGATCCCCAGATGCCGTAGAACTGACGTTAAATTGCAGTGAATACCGGGACATCAAGGCCTCCCGGGCAACGAGAAAGCCCACGAGACTGCCCAGAACGAGTTGCAAGCATACAGCTCCGCACAAGGTCTTATGAACCCCTTGAGCCAAATCTCACCAACAGGACGAGACCCTGATGAAATCAAAGAAGCCGAAAGAAGCGAAAGAAAATCACGGTTCGCGGCCCTTGTATACCCGCGGAGGACAACCCACTCCCACCGCAGTCTTCCAGGCGGGAAAACGCATGCCTCCGTAGTAGAGCAACCAACACGGCAATCGCACCGGTGCTACTTAAAATATTCCATTATCTGACATTCGAAGACGCTTCTGGTCCCGACGCCAACTGTAAAACATGTCGAGTCTCGGCCACCTGCAGACACCTCGTCTGGGAATGCATAGCCACAAACCAAGATAAGGCAAGAAGCTATCTCTAAACTCGCACAACTTCCTCCACGACACGCAGAAAAGCGCCGGTATGACCGATGTGAGAAGACCGACACAGTGACTGGAGACTGTTCCTTGTATAAAATATTAGCAATGGGAACGCAGCTTTAGGTGTTTTTGAGTAAGTCGATCAAGGGAGAGCTATAAAAAGGCCAAGACAAAAGGACTTTAAAAGGTAAATTGAAATTTCAATGTGCATTGAAGATCTGCGTGCAAAACTTGTGCCTGCTTAGCCTGCGCTGGCTTCACAAGTTTGATAACGTCGAGTGTTTTTTCCTTCCAGCGCTATAACGGCGACCCCCAGCTCAAGCATAGGATATACCCTCCATAACATTGTGGAATTTGGTCCTCAAGGTTGTGAGTATCGCCAATTCAAAGCGTACTTACACAGTGGACCGCTATTACCTATTGGAGTTTTAGTAGATTGTACTGATACTTCCGATACCCCCGATAAAGATACCCGATCAGGATACGATGCATGCATGTACAAAGGCGGCGGCGAGGTATCAAAAACCGTTATCGGAGTCATCGGAACGATATACTGAAACTCTCTACAAAAGGTCTTGGTGTTTATTCATAACTCTCGATGATAGTAAAACTCGATACTATCTGCGCGATAGAAAAGAACGTGATATGACTGGACCTCGAGTCTCGCCAGTTGTAGAAAAGCTAAAATCAAGTCTGAGCGCCTTCTCTATAGAACTGTTCCACAAAAGGCTTTTGCACTTCCGGTAAGTCATGTTCCTCAATGTTTATCATGAACGGCGTCCCCTACTTTCCTCATTAGTTCGCATGCAGGTAATTTGGTATTGGTGTCGCTGTTGCTGTTTGTTGAACACGCGTGCTTAAGGAGTCTTCCCGTCGACGTCAGAACTCTGTAAGTACAATATTCTGGTCGTATAAACCTGTGCCCACTCCGCTCGTTTTCTTTTTGAAGTCGCCCATGTGACATCTATAAGGGCGATTTTGGCCACGGACGGGTCGACCTCGTGCTCGCCGGCGATGTACGAAAATCGAGTACCAATCCGGTGCTCCTTTATGTTCCCAACTGTGCTGGTCGGCTCAGTCAATCACGGCGTGACAGAGGTTGAGGGATCTGTGAAACGCTGCTTCCGCACATAGAAAGACATAAGGCGAACGTTCATCAACATGACGTCCGGCGAGTTTTTGAACCGGAAACACACCACGTAATTGCCTATTGACTTGCGGCCATGACTGTTTCCGTGACTGCTGAGCGGGAGCTGACGGTGAGCTTCCACAGTAATTTTACAACGTGCATCCGCACCATTGAGAATGAACTGGAACCTCGTTGTGCCACCACGGAAAACATGGCGCGATCTTTGTTCACTGACAGTTCAAAATCTTTTTTTTTTTCATTATACGAAACAATTAAAAACGATGACTGGACATTACTCTCAAATTTCGAAGCTTCAGAACTCAGGATTTGTGAAGTAAAGAAACAATTTCCAAGAGCCGTATTTGAAGTTCCCGCGCCAGTGCAGTGACGTCAGAGATAGAGTCGTCCTGCAACTCGAGTTTCTCTTCCGCCTCCGAACCGTCCCGACCGGAAGTGACGTGTCTCCCGTGTCCCGCGGTCAACCACGCCTCTCCGTGCGTGCCGCCTTTCGCTGTGAGGAAACGACGCTTCAACTTCGAGTCTGAAACATTTTAGGGCCCTTTCAGTGATCTCAAATGCTTTGAAATGGTGTGAGGTCGAGAAGGACGCGTAGTGGACTTCTGCAAGCGAGGTGAGAGGCCATCTCGCGCCGGTTTCGCGTAAAAGGCTGCCCCGGCGGAGTCAAAACCGAAACTACGATGCAGAGGCACCAAACCCAATTGTTTTGACCGTTTGACAATTTCCTTTTCGAAGTCTGAGAAGCCGTCGGGCACCGAAAAGAGAACTTCGTCTGATTCCACGTCTCCCCGATCATCCTCAGTGCTGCATATACCGACCGCCGCCGTGCTTTCCGAGGGAGGATAAAAAGCCAGTAGGCGACATCATTTCACGACTCTGATTTTCGATATTTTAAAAGAACGGTCTAAGATCGTTCGCCTTTGCGTAAAAAAAAAAAAAAAAAAAAGAAAACGTTTTACGAATGCCGTTTTTGAATATTATTAAAATGTCGCTTACAAAGCTTCTAAATTTCATAATCGATTACGTGATAAATAAAAAGGACCTAAGAGGTGAGAAGAGGCAGAAAAAAACGCCAAAAATAAAAAGCTGCACGCGCGTTTAAGAAAATGTTTCTTTTTGTTTTGCGTTGTGCTATTTTTTGCATGTCTATGACTACGACTTGCATTGTCAAAAAAATTATAAAATACTGATTTTGGGCTGTGCCCTTAAATGGGTAACTCCGATCGAAAACGGAACCAAAATAAATGATAGGTATCGTGGATAAATAATAATTGGGGTTGTGTGGATATTTATACAGCGTGTACTTGGTCAGCCATTTCAAAGTTGCGACGAGTCACTCGCTGTAGATGAGCAATTAAGCCAGTCCAGTACAACCGCTAGCCTGGGTTCTTTAACGTGCACCACGCAGTAGTGATACACGACCGCATGCCGGTGCGATGCTCATCTAGATCGAAACGGGCAGGGCAGCGCGAGCTTTCGCTCCACGTGCTCCGAGCTGGTGTGCGCTAGAGTTCCTGTATAGGCTCCCTACGGGAGCCAGAGTTGCGCGATCATGCATGGCATGTGGATTCAGCTCCTCACGTGACTGAATTCGGCGAATAGCAGCGCCGCGTTCGAGGCGCGCGGCGCGCTCAAAAGCCGGGGAACGTACGCCGGGGCGCGTGCAACGTCTACTTTGCTGCACGACACTTGATACGGCTCCTCACGTGATCGGATCTCGGCGAATAGCGGCGAGGGCGGCACGCGGCACGTGGAATCAAACGCGCAACTCTGGCTCCCGTAGGGAGCCTATACAGGAACTCTAGTGTGCGCTAGCCCACTCGGCCACCGATCCCCCTATCGTGGATAATAGAGAGTTTTAGTAGATCGTTCCGATACCTCCGATACTGCCGATCACAATACTCCGCCACTGCCTCCCTTGCGCATGCATAGTATCGTTATCGGGGCTATCGGAGGTATCGGAACGATCTACTAAAACTCTCTAATATGATCACAGCCGATATATTACGTCAAAGTGAAGCCGAGTACTCCACTAAAACTGATTTTAAAGATGCGACCAGCCACTCTTTAGCGGGTAGCAAGCGTGTTCGGTTTCAGTCAAGCAACACTGGGCGACGCATACCGCAGCACCACAGTGACGTCACGTCACAGCCGTACAGCTGATATCAGTGTTGCCATTCCTCTCTAGCAGATAGTTTCGGTTTTGACGAAGAAACCCGACACCAAACTTTGACCAGTGATATTGATAAAACTACACACAATATCGAGAAAAATATATATAGACTTTGCAATTCAGGTACACTGGCTGAGCTGAAAACACTCGCAATCCCAAATTCGACAATATTGATCGGATTTTCCCTTCAAGTATGCGCTCGCTCTGAGCATGCCCTGTGGACAGAGCCTTCACGTTTGGCTTTCGCTGAATTGCACCTCTTTGATCGGTCTTTTGCTTAGCGTTTTGGGTGAGAGCAGCTACGATCTCAGCTCGCACGAAAACAAAATAAACTTAGCAAAAAAAAAATATATTATTACCCCGGGTTCCGTGTGTTTTCGGGGTTTATTTTCTAAATTTTGGGCGTGTGTTTTCGGAGTTTATTTTTCCCCACAGAATCGGAGTTTTTCGGTGTCAATACTTGGTGTCGGACGAAAAATCGGGGTATATCGGGGCTTAAGCTGAACAAAATCGGGCACGCAGTTCCCCGACCTCCAGTGACGCGAATACTTGGAAAACGCCTCCGATAAGAAAAGAAACGAGATGAAACGTGGGGTTCTGAAAAAAAAAAAAAAAACAAAGAAAAAAAACATCGCTGACGGCTTATATTAGCGGCTGTGTTCCGGGTCAACGCAAAATAGAGCTGTAGACAAAGATTTTCTTCCTACGAAGCTTGGGTATTTTTCTCTTGAACGACAGCTGCAATTCCGGATTTATCGGTTTTTTCTCGATTTCTTTTTATATAGAAAACCGCCTTGGGGGTTAACTTTCGGGGTTTATCGGTATTTATTGAAAACACAAAACCCTACCCTTCCACGTGAAACATTCCATCGGTTTACGTTCAAGGACGATAGCTTTTCCCATTCCACTTAACTTCTAATCTTATACCTAAAATGTTTCTTTAACGTTTTTCTTTGCTGCTTTTTCAAAATGGCAGTGAATGAAATGATTAAATAAGAGACAATTGGTGACAATCATTCTATCTCTTTCCAGTTCAAATTTTGTCTGCCACGGCGTACTCGGCATACACAGACGCCGAGAAGTGTCAAGTACTCCGATTGCCGTACGCAGGAGGTAACACTCATCTTTGATTTTCGAACCTCCTATCGCATACGCAACTTCCCAATGTACAGGGAGTTCCCAAGAAAGGAGAACCGTGGTTTTCGATCCGAATAAGTAAACTGCGCATCGCAGGAAGCTCGAGCTCGGTGAGAATATGACGCTAGCGGTTGGGGATCAAACGCGGAAGTTTGAGAACAAAATGTTGCCTGGATCAAAAAATAATTGATAAAAACGAAATGTCTCTATGAGCTGGCCGACGCCCAACCTAATCTTATTGTCTTCAAAACAAGAACTTGCGTTGTGAAAGCTTGTGGGATTTATATCAGTGAAGAAAAAACTGTCAGAAAGAAAGAGAATATTGTTTTTTTTTTCTTGCTGACAATTTTGTTTTCGCCGAAACAGATGCTAAAGGCACTTACAATGTCATTCCTTGTTTTGACGACATTCGACTTTGGTGGACGTCGGCTCATAGAGAAATTTGCTTTTTTTTTTGTCAGTTAACTTTCGAATCAGGTAACGTCATATGTTCTCAAACTTTCTCGTTCTATCCCAACCACCAGCATCACATTCTCACAGAGTTTGAGCTTTATGCGATGCATATAGTTTATTTACACGGGCCGAAAAACACGTTTCTTTTTTCTCGGGAACTCCCTGTATTTTTTAACGTACTGCATCACTGCCCAAATAGAGAAAAGGATTACCTTTCACATGAATGCTCGACTACTGGGCTGTTTAGCATTCCAGAAGAAATCTTTGTAGACGTATTGAATAGACCTTTTTCGAAACTTCGCCAAGTACGCTGGCTGGTCGCCATTTTGGGGACGAAGCGTGTGATTGAATCCGAGTCCTCGCCGTTCAAACTCTGACGGTACCCCTCGTGTTTAAAAGATCTTTTTCGCATAACCTCATACCAGCGCGCAACTGACGCACCCTCGATCCGGTGCCTTTTTGAGTTGCCCGCTGACACAGGGTAGGCAACCGCGCCAAGGAATGGATGGAAAGGCTTAGAGACGGACGTCGTGCGTGAGGTAGTTCCTTGTGTTTCTTTTTATTGTGTTACAATTTCCGAAAGTCTCTGTATGCTGGTCTGGCTGTCACTGCGTCGTCGTCGGGTGCACACAAATAACTTTACTGAGAATAAGAACATCTGCAGGAATTGTGCGATGAGCACAAGAAGCTGCAGCGCGGGTGTGGCTGCGATCTTATTCAACTTCACAGATCCGCCGAGGATTCTTATTTATGAAGTCAGTCGATTGCGAGCGTGAATCGCGAGGGCTTTGTATGAGACTCGTAGTCATGTTTATGCTCACGATTACTGCGTCTAAGGTAAGTGGGCCAATCGGAACCCGGTGCCGGTACTCCAATTGGGTCATCAGGTATGCTATTACTCCATGGCAAGTGAAGGGTATGAAAGCGTCTGCGTGCCACCACTCAAGAGGCAGCTATAAAATGCAGAGAGCTTACTCGCATAGACTACATTAAACTGCTCATATTTTCTCTGGTTGTTGAAACTAAATCAAAACACTCCACCGTCTTCGTCCTCGTTCTTTCGGGAGGCAAGGTGATGGCCTGTCATTAGCCAGCTGGATTCGACTGGCGAAGGCCCAGCCAAATTACTGTAGCCCACCATAGCCAAGTCTAGCCAATGTTCCTCTATTCCCGCACGGTTGCCTACCCATACAGCTGTGCTGCCACAACCAGCCGGTATTTCAAGTTTTAAGCCGTAAAATGGCCTCGTCAGCGTTGCAATTTTCAAGATGGTGGCGCCCTTCAAAAAACTTATATGCATGCTTAGTGTGGGTGCCCACGCAATGGCGGGCTTAGAAAATTGGCGCAGCTAACGAGATATAGCGCGCACTTTTGAAAAGGGTCAATTAATGAAGATCAGTGATTTAGAGGAGTCGGAATGTGCTTAACACGGTGTTTCGCTCGGGAAGACAACAGGTCTAACGCAATGGCATCTTCTTGTTAATTTGAAACTTCACGTGGTCATGTGCTGCATGATTTCACTTTTGGAAATGGAATGCCTTGGTCATTTCACGCCAAACAATCCAGGACGGAACTCCACACTCACGAATTCGGTATAAAATAATTATGTGTTATTGGATGATGTAAAAGTACCTTTCCAAAATACTTTTGATATCTCTTTTACAACGCCCAGCATTTTTTTGGAAAACAAACCCAAAGAATAAAAAAGATTGTTTTTTCTTCGAAACGGTTATAAAAGAAGAATGCCAAATAAACGCCGTTTTTAACAGGTCAATGTATTCTAAATTATCCAATATGTGTTGTGACGCATTTCCGAGTGTTTTTTTAAGGGTTCAGATGCGTTAATGCCCCAAAAAAGTCTGATATTAACCTTTTATTTTCAAAAGCACGCTACCATATGAAGATCTAAAACGTTTTGTATTAGTATTCAAGAAAACGAAGTATATGTTTAAAAGTTTATTAAACAGTGTGTTGCTGTGTTTCCTAAAATAAATATACAATATTAAACATATAACAAAATATTCCGTCTTAAAAGAATAAAACTTATAAAGGTGGTCAGTCTAAAAATATATACTCAACCGGTTATACGTAATCTAGAATTTAGACAACAAACGAGCGCAGTTAAAAAAAAAGTGTCCTGTAAAAGTGAAAAAAAAAGTGTTTGAATTCGGATTATGCCAGTAATGAAAATATTGCAAAATTTGCAAAGCGAAAACCTAAAAGGTGTTTGGTCTAAAACTACAGGGTGTTCCCGAAAATAAATTACAGGGCTTCTTTTCACCGCAAAAATAAACTATATATCGCCGAACGCTCATTGTCCGCCCGAAGGTGGCGCTGAGGCCCGAACCAGATGCCAAAGTTTCAGCGCGAACCGATATTTTATTCAAAATTTATGAACGATATTCTTAAAATGACAATGGGAAAATGGTGACCGACGGAGCTCTCGAATACATGGTGCTCTATGGCGCCAGAAACCGAAAACGGGAAAAAGTGTACCTCATTTTTCATTGAAATGTTAAAAAAAGCACTTATAACTTTTGATTAAAACAATTGTTCGTGCTAAAGCTTGGCATCTTGTTCAGACCTCTAGCGCTACCTTTCGGCGGAGAATGAGCGCTCGGTCATGCATAGTTCATTTTTGCGGTGAAAAAAACCTTGTAAATGTTTGTTTTTTTCTTTAACACCCTGTAGATACTTATCTATATGTAGCTTTTTGTAACAGATCAACAATCTAGCAAAGTTTAAATGAAGTATTATTTTTTAAACGGGAGAAAATTATATTTTTTAACATTGGCTCAAAGCAACCCCTTTGCGCCTAGTCTCTCGTTAACCAGGTGCCTTTTAGTCCATGAGCATGACTCAAGATGATTTTATGGAACAAAACAAATTAAGTTTAGTAAGAACTTTCTGAAAACAAAATTCACAATTAATTTTTATAGGTTTTTTATGCGTGCATTTTTTAATCAATCAATTTTTTTAAAATAAAACACTGTTTTATTTTGTTAATAGTCTAGGAGGATAAGGTAAGGCGACTAGGGAAGGGGCCCCAACCCCTTCAATGTTGACTGTCTCATTTTACTTCTTAAAGGCACAAAAATATTATGAACATAGCCTAAACATAACTCGAGACTCTTGGGCAAGATCAGTAAGTCTCTGATTCCACAGATGAATGAAGGTTCCCTGAAAACCCCATTAACACGAAATAACGGCGCAGGTGTGAGATTGTTGTTAGGAAGATGCAGGCGGCGGGCCTCGGATCCAAAGCACGGCGCAAGGCATAAAGAACGTTCTGGACGTCGGGTCTTCGAAGAACACGCCCTACAACTACAGCTGGCGTCGTTTGCTTCGTTTACTAACGTATTCAATAATTCGCGTCTCTGCTTCAGGGCGAGGACGCAAGATGATGGACCGAAGATAAAAAAAATATATATATATATTCTCTACATTTTCAAGAATACTACTTTTTTTCTCAAATTTTTCACTTTTCTACGAACTGATGTACAACCGTTAAGTGCGTATTTCTAAACCGAACACATCACTGTTTTTTGTTTTCCAAGTGAGTGTTTTTGTACAATTTGTTTAATGCTTGCAATAGCAAAAAAATATATATATATTTTTATGTTTTTCAAAAATAATACTTTTTTCAAACTTTGTTCGTATGTTTTCTTAGTTATTAACTACATATAACCGTGAAGTATGCATTTTACACAAAACACCTTTGGTTTCTGCTTGGAAAACTGAATATTTTGCAATAGTTTAAATACCGGCAATGGGGCCAAATTCAAAATTTATTTTTTCGCTTTTTATTATTTTTTTTAACTTTGCTTGTTTGTTGCGTGTGTTCTTGGCTATCTATTACCGTTGAGTACATATTTTTAGACGAACCACCCTTATGATTTTTATGGTTTTGAAAACTGAGTATTTTGGTAATATTCAGTATCGTCCACTTATTTTAGAAAACGGTAACACATTTTGTATCAAAATATTCTTAAGATATACTTTGTTTTTCTTACTACTAACACGTTTTAAATCTTCGCATGTTAGCGTGTTTTTTTTTAAATAAAACGTGAATATCAGCTTTTCAGGACATTTTTATGCCGTCCGTACCCTTAAAAACGCTCGGAAATGCGTGATAAAACATATTGTATGATTTAGAAGAATATATTGGCATACTAAAAACGGTGCTTATATTACAATCTCGTTTCCCACCCTTTTAAAACAAAATTGCACTTTTACATCACCAATAACATAAAATGTTTCAGACCAAATCCTTGAGGGTCGAATTTAGGTCCGAGTCGTTTGGCGTAGAATGACCCTGCTAATATATATACACTCAATAGAGATTTATGCTGAAAAGTCAGGCTTTTCACCGTTCATTAACTGACATCGTATTTGAACCCTGCAGCCAATGCATGTGGACTCTTCGTTCCCAAGAGTCAACTGGGAAGTACCGACACCTGCTGCCATTTCATCTTCGATCTCCTCTGCGGTACCCAGGAGAAGTACATGGTCTACGACCCCAGCTGCCCGTAGTAGTGGCTTTGAGCAACACCACCTATAGAGTAATCAAAGCGAGCGCACTAAATTTTTGACGTCCCCACAGTGCAGTGGCGTACCAACTTGTTTTCGAGTGGGGGGGGGGGGGGCAAACCAGACCCCCCCCCGCCCCCGAGGGCCGGAGGACGGTGCCCTTGGTATCCCTTGGGCGCCGCCGGCCAGTGTTTGCCCTGCCCAGTGGCGGCTGTATCGGGGGGGGGGGGGGGGGGGGGAAAACACATGTTTTGCCCCCCCCCCCCCCCCCCTGCCTTCCCGGTTGGTACGCCCATGCCACAGTGAGATTGAGCGAAGAGATGGAACACGAGTGCTGCGCCAGCGGTCGGCTGGTCCTCGTGTACAATCAACGCGTCGAAGGACGCCTGCTTCGAGTTCGGGTCCAATCGCTGAGTTGAACTTGGTACCATTCGACAGAGATCAAGTTCCATGGAGGAAGAGAAGGATGTCCGCAGGCTCTGATTATTTTATGGTGTTAGGCGTTGTCTTTAGGCTGCCTGTAGCAGCGTCTTTGTAGCGGTTACATTGAGCACTGGCTAAACACGGGGGTGGTGATTGGTGAAGGGTATAGTTGCATCCCGCGCAAGTTGTAAACGTTGGTAATAAAAACTTGAGTGGACTCTGCAGCATCTTGTTGCTTTGCTACCGCAGCATGTCTGACGACGCAGCGAAACTGCAATTAGATTTGTCGGCAGTGTTTGAAATAGTGGAGAAGAGACGCCCGGCCCATGTGCTTAACCGAGAGACACGCCCGCTGGATTCTGGTCCCCGCGCTTCACTGAGAACGAACTGCCAGTGGACACCTTTGGCTGGGGAAAAGTTCTCAAAGCTGCCGCAGTGAATGGAATTGAGTCTGGGGGCGCTGATCAGCGGTGAGTTCTTAAAGCCCCTTGATAAAGACAAACGCAGACACATCGAGGGGCTTCAGAGAGTTTTGAATGAGGACATCTAATTCGCCTGCTATCACCAAACCGCCATCTTGCCTCCCACTCAAATGCAGCCGTCTATGAGCTGTTCACGCAGTTATTTAAAATTACCACTTACAAAAATGTCGCGGAAACTTTAAGAATTAAAAGATAAAAAGCGCGAGCAAAGTGAGGTCAATAAAGACACAAAGACGACAGGACAGGCGCTAAGAGAGTTGACGCCTGTCCTGTCGTTTTTGTTTGTTTCTTGTCCTCGAAGTTGTTCGCGCTTTTAACCTTTAAATTCAGTATGGTCAAACTCGTTTAAACCCAAGTTGTAATGAACTTTAAGAGCATGTGAGGTCACGTGTTTCGTCAACTATGCGTTGGTTTTCGGTGCTGCATTTAATGATAATGCGAAAACATTCTACAAATGATCGTATTTGCGACGTTTCGTTGCATGACCGAGTTGAGGAAGCCTACGTGAAATAATTTATCCCGACCTCAACGAGAACTTCTTAATTTGATATTTTCGTAGGCACAATTCGATCCACCGGTCTCACGTACACGAGGTCAGCACATCACGGAAGGCAAAATAGTCGCCGCTCTCGAAAAGGCGGCACTTGCTTTCCCAACGGATGTCGTCACTCTAGCAAGGCGCAGCCAGCAAGCAACATTGAGACACTTAAAGGGGGACCAGCAGTCGGGTGCTCGTAGCTCCTGCTCGTGAGCTCACGAGCAGGAGCACGAGCACCCGACGGCGGACGGACATACGGACATGGCTAGCCCCTAAAAAAGAGGGCGAGGAGGACTTTCCGCCAGGCTGAAGAATATTTCTGCTGGTCCCCCTTTAAGTGAGCTCTAAAGCCTCTTGACCAAATTCACGTTTCGCACTTCTTCCGAGTACCGACAAACATCGTTGCGTAAACGCGCGAAGCACGTGCCTCCTCACGCGAGCGCTCCGTCGCCATTCGCTTCCAAAAGCCGTTCACTTCAGTGCTGCGCCGCAAATCGTGTCCAAGGACACAACTCGTCACTATTATCCCAGAGCACCCGATTGGAGCGCTGCGATCGCACGACGATGACGTAATGATCAGTATCACGTGACGAGGCCAGTATTTTCTCAGTTTTGCTTTGCTTTAATTGTGGGCTTTAGCGCGTAACAACAAAAACTGTTCGCTAAGCTTTTTTTTTTCTTTTTTGCTGTTACGCAAAACGTGCGTAAGACAAAACCTGAAAACGAATCCAAATACGTCGAAGGAAACGGTTCGAAGTTGTGTATAAGATACGATGAAATCTTACGATAGCTTCATGGCCGCCAACACCACTCCGATACTACGCCCTGAAGACCAAGGAATCTATACTTCTACGTGCTCTTCGCGCGCTTCCCGACTTCAGCCAGCAAACGAAGGGAAATACGTACTCGAAACTACAATTCTCAGTGAAGGCTGCTCGATTCACGGATTCCGGAAGCAACGACAACAATCCCAACGTCTTTAGCGGTCGCTCAAGATGGTGCGTAAGGCTTAGCAAGCTGGGTCGGAAGTCGTATTCTTCATTTCACCTTATGATATACCGTAGGAAAGGCTACAAGCGCGAGCTCCTTGCCCTAGGGTACATCTCGGCGCCACAAGGTCTCGTGCATTAAGGGCAGATCCCAACGCTATGAGCTCGCGCTTCTAGCCTTCGCTGCGGTACAACATAAGGTGAAACGGAGTATAGCAAGGCGCTCATCACTGGCTGCTCACGACCAACGGCCTTGTTAAATAGATAGGTTCGCGCGACCATTTTTTCTGTTTCTTTTAAGTTGACCCATTCAGTATTATTAGTTTAAGGGGTATTCAACCGCTATTTATTTGTACCCTTTTCCTCATAGATGGCGCGGAATTTTTCCGGAACAAACGAGTTGCATGGTCGTAGCTGCGCATGCAGGTCGGGCACTCGAGGTGGGCTCGGGCCTGGCTCGGGCCACGGACTGGTCGCCGCCGATCTCGAGCTAGATCTTCTTCGCTCTGCGTCCGCCGCTGCCGGAAGCAGCGAACAGGCGGCACGAGATATGAGCCACTACATACGTAGATCATAGTGGCTTACAAAACGTAGAATAAGCTTCTGATTTCCGAATGGATTCGATGTTCCAACCACGTTCGAAATTATTGAAAGCACGGGGTG
This sequence comes from Ixodes persulcatus, assembly GCA_013358835.2. Classification (NCBI taxonomy): domain Eukaryota; kingdom Metazoa; phylum Arthropoda; class Arachnida; order Ixodida; family Ixodidae; genus Ixodes; species Ixodes persulcatus. Next base: position 215,690 of record JABSTQ010003549.1, read on the forward strand.
CGGCGTTGCGGCCGTTCGGACCACCACATTTGGCACGCAAGCGTTGTGTTGCGAAAAAACAATTGTTTATTTTTAGAGCTCAATTCAGAGCTAGAAAACAAAACAGGAATAAAGTGGCAGTTTTGCACTTCATATGTCCTATATCGGCCTGCTCTTCGCCTGAATACTGGCTTGCAAACCCGCTCCCAGGATGTGTGGAGTAAAGCCCATCTATCCTGGGAAAAGTGGCGCCATTCATTTTGTGGAAATGCTTGAGACACGTGCCGTGCGGCACTTCTGGGAAGAACTAGAGCCACTAAATGAGCTGCGCTTAGATTATCGGCACTCTGTTCCTCAACATTGTTGTGGGCGCCGCCATTTCGGTGCTTGTGCAGAGCAGACGCAACTGCCGATCGTCACGATTCTAAAGCGCGACTTCCTCAGCATTAAATTCGGTGTTAGGAAGCTCATATAATATTGCTTTGCTCTGTCGCGAACTGTCTAAGCATTTGTGGAGGGCGGAAAGGCTTTTCCTGTGACTTCAGATAAATCTTCAGATAACTGGCAACCATGATTTTAAGCCACAAAATGAACAAGTGTCGTTACTCTGAAGCGTAGCTTATTTAGTGGCACTATTAAGAACATGGCGTCTGAAATCCAGCTCACTGCTGCGCTGTTCCGCCATGATCTTCCCTACGGCCACTAAATAAACTACGCTTCAGAGTAACGACACTTGTTCATTTTGTGGCTTAAAAGCATGGTTGCCAGTTATCTAAACATTTATCTGAAATCACAGGAAACGCTTTTACGTCCTCCACAAATGTTTAAACACTTCGTGACAGAGCAAAGCAATATTACATGAGCTTCCTAACACCGAATCGAATGCTGAGGAAGTCGCATTTTCGAATCATGACGATCGGCAGATCCGTGTGCTCTGTACAAGCACCATGATGGCGGCGCCTACAGCATAATCGGGGAACAGAGTGCCGACTCTAAGCATAGCTCATTTAGTGGCGAAATCCACACTTCTGCGCGGCGAGGTCCACACTTCTACGATGCGAGTCAAAAGCAACAAGAAGCAACTGTTTCCCACCCGTGAACTGTACCAAGGAGTTCTCTGTACAAGCAAGTGGCGCGGCTCTACTACTCGTCCACAATCGCGTGCCAAGTGCACAGCAGCTGACAAGATTGGCAACGGGTATGGCAAGGAAGGACGCTTTACATTGGTCTGCCTGTCAGTGAAGAAGAGCCACTCAAATACAAAAAGCCATGTTGCGCTCGAGCTATCATCGTAAATTCCAAAAGTTGAAGGCGCTGCCGGCAAGTGCAGACTAAAGCCCGGTTCACACAGTTGCGTTTGACTGCGTTTGACTGCGTTGCGGCAGCGAGAAACCAGGACATACCTGCTGCTTATATCGCGTGCCAAGATGATTCCTTGGATTGGATTCCACGCTTCCTACGAAGCACAGATGTGACGGTGACTCGCTTTCGGTTCTCGACGCAACGCGGTCAAACGCACTCAAACGCAAGTGTCTGAACCGGCCTTTTAATACCCGTGCCACACGGGCAACTCGAATGCCATTTACAACGAATGACATTTGTGTGATCGGCGAATCAGCTCGCAATCTGTCGCGCGTGGAATGCGCCACGCCCGGAGTGTCGCGCGCTGATTGGCCGTCCGCTCAAATGTCATTCGTTGTAAATGGCATTCGAGTTGCCCGTGTGGCACGGGTATAAATTCCTTTCATAAAATTCACGCTTACAGGCACCGCCAACCATTGTTGCGGAAACGCGCAAGACACGTGCCACGAGCAGGAGCTCCGCTGCCATTCGCTTCCAAGGGCCGCTCATTTCAGTACTGCGCCGACAACTGCTTCCAAGGGCCACTCGAGGCAAGGCCATGTGACGCTACTTGCATGACAAACGCAAACACATCGAAGGGCTTTAGTCCAGACAGATAAAGGGGGATCGGTGGCCGAATGAAATAAAGTAAAAAAAAAAAGGATCGGTGACCAGTGGGCTAGAGCACACCAGCTCGGAGCACGTGGAGCGAAAGCTCGCGCTGTATAACCCAGGGATCCTGGGTTCAATCCCCACCGATGCCCGTTTTGATCTGGATGAGCATCATACCGGCGTGCGGTCGGGTACCACTACTGCGTGGTGCACGTTAAAGACTCCAGGCATATGGTTGTACTGCACTGGCTAAATTGCTCATCTGCAGCTGGGAGACAAGTCGCCCGTTGAGGCAGACTATGTTCTAGGCTGTATTAACATACACACACCCAATTTGTTTCCAGACAGATAAGGTAGCACCGGTTCATTCCACCATTGTATAGTAAGATCACTGTTGAAAAAGGTGTTAGTAACGGACAATAGCATAGTGAACTTCCGAGGTAATTTATGAAGACACTAAAGTTATTCTGAGGTTCCTTTGATTTTGCCTAAAAATAAGAAAGGTGAATAGAAAAAACAAACAAAAAAAACGTACGCCTCACCTTTGGGTGAAACGTATTTTCTACCTTTGATGACCCGTTTGGTTTTCTTACCAATCCGCAAAACAAAATTGTTGAATTAAAAAAAAAAAAAATTCGGGCGCCAAAACGCTAATGTCAAAATTTAATTTGCATCTCAGAGTAAGCACCTGTTTGTTGGTTAAGAAAATATATTGTAATTGCTCAAAATTATAAAAACAATGCTTCTTTTTTTCATATCCACTAGCCACCAAACCAGGTCTACAAAGAATGAAAATATCTGCAATAATGTTCATAAAATAAATGTTTGTTCGGAATAAGTATTCTAGCCTTCTTTGCAATGCATTCAACTATTTTTTTTTTTAACTTCCAGATACATAACAGGGTATTTCTGTTCAACCCTGCACAATCTTAGGGTGCTTACGAGCCACGCTTGTAACGTATGCAAGCGTTTGACCAGGCGCGCTAACCTAGCACACACACAAAAAATAGAACCAATAAAAGTCCCGCCTTCAGAGCCTTATCAGGCCTTTCGCGAGGAGTCTCCTGACGTCTAGTTACACGTGCAACACGTGCTGGCGTCTGCATTCATATAAATGCTTGAAAGGAAAAATCAATTTTTTTCTATCTTATGTTGATTATTTACTTTTAATTACTTATAGAGAAGAGATGAACGCGTGCAGTGCATGCACTTAGTAATGTTTTTGAGAAAATCTTGTTTGTTTGGGCCGTGTAGATAATTTACGCATCGCGGGAAGATTAAACTCAGAAAATGGGACGCCAGCAGTTGGAATAGAGTGCGAAAATTTGAGAGGAGGTCGTCAACTGGATCAAAAGATAAAAACGAGAAAAGTAATTTCTCTATGAACGACATCCACCTGAGCCTAATATTGTCAAAACAAGACCTGACGTTGTGGACACCTTTAGGGTTTATTTAATTGAAAAAGAAGCTGTCAGCAAAAAATAAAACAAGTCATTTTTTTCGCTGCCAAGTGTACTTAATTTATATAGATGTCACATGCGTCCACAACGTTAGTTCTATTTGTTTTGACGATATTAGACTTAGGTGGACGTCGGCTGATCTACTGCACAATGGCGGAACAACCGATATTGCAGAATGTGAGGATTTGAAACTTTCGGTGATAATCAGAAATGCTGCGAGCGCAAGCGTGTCTTTGTACCTTTGGCTTGAGCTCCCCCTGCACGAGAACTGTTGCAGCTGACGTGCAATCGAACACAAAGAGCTGACGCATGTGTCTGTAATTGTGCAGGGATTCCACAGCTTGCAACAGAGGTCAAACTTTCGAAAGGGTTCATCAGGCTTGCCAGAAGCACTTTTCGTAGCCTGAGTATTACGTGTGACTCCTATTTTATGTTTTGCACTTCCGTACACTGAAGGAATATTTCCTCCGCACGTCCACTTCCGCTACCAAATAAGATGGCATGATCAAGTAAGGAGAAGCCCAAAAATTACTCCCAGTGGAAGGGGGAAAAAAGACACAAATGGTTATTGTTCATGATGCCCTAGTTTCATAAAGCGACAATTAAAAATAACCAATACTAATAAGCCTCAAACAAAAGACACAACCAATCTCCGCCCCTGCCCGTTTCGATCTCGATGAGCATCGTACCGGCGTGCGGTCGTGTATTACTACTCCGGGGTGCACGTCAAGGACTCCAGGCTAGCGGTTGTACTGTACTGGCTATATTGCTCGTCTACAGCTGAGAGACAAGCCGGCAGTTGAGGTAGACTAACATCAGGCAGTATAAACACACACACGAACACAAATGAAGAAAACACACAACTTATCTTCGACAAGCTTGCTGTCTTTCGGTGCTTTTGAAGTAAGCACGAGCGATTGTAAGCCTGCCAAAGATACATTCGCGTGCGTGATTCACTTGCTCTAAGCGTGTCGGTGTTGGTTGTTTTTATTAGTACTCTCGTTGGACTTGGGCATGAGCATAGCGATCCCGCAACTGCCCAGAGCGGCAGTACAACCAGGATCTCGCGCTATTATTTCGAAGCATGCTGTATCATCATCATCATCGTAAACTTTAATATTCGAAAAGTGGAAGGACCTTGCGGTCCCTCGTCGGTGCCCTTGGTGCAGGGCTTCAGTTGGCCGCCCAGATTCGGCGGGCTCGCTCAACCAGTCGCTGCTGGTCACCGGGCTCTGTGCCTGATAGGGCTGCCTCCCAGGAGGAAAAGGTGGAGGAAGGAATGGAGGTGATACCCTCACCGGGGGGGGGGGGGGGGGGATTCTTAGATGGAGGGGTACACGCTGGTACAACCCCTACCAGGAGCAGTAACCGCGGTAGGCAGCGGTAACGCTCTTCTAAAGGCCCATAAACAGTTGAGTTTGAGAGCGCTTGGGTGTGTTTGACTGCGTTGCGGCTTCAAAAAACCAGGACATCCCTGCTTCGTATGTCACGCGCCAAGATACTCTTTCAATTGAATTCCACGCTTCATACGAAGCATAGATGTGCAGGTGACTCGCTTCCGTTTCTTGACGCAGCGCAGTCAAACGCACTAAAACGCAACTCTGTGTATGGGAATTGAAACAACCAATTATGCATGATATTAATAGACCGATCTCACTAAGCGTTCGGCACATGCGTGACGCCGCCATAACTTTAGTTCATGGAAGGCAGACGGCCGTGCATGCGAGGGCTCGTGCCGTCACGCGCTCCACACGCGCAAAGCTCCAGCAAGGTTGTTGCGCGTGCAGAAAGACTAAAGTTCCCTCGACGCATTGCGGCAGCGGTGGCGTAGTCGAACTGGCTGGTGAGATCGGTCTATTCTTGTACCCCATTCATACGGTCATAAACGTACCTTTTGCTAAGGGACCTTTATGTGGGCGGGGAATCATTTCGTGATCCTCCACGCGTGGCATGTCCTCGCGACTCAAGAGCGCGGGTTGATTCGCCGACTGAAAAGGGACCTATGTTAAAGGTACCTTTAGGCTGGTCGTGTGGATAGGGTATTACTGTTCTTCAGAATCTTGGCCGGCTTGCTAAAAACAGCGTCTCAGCTGAGGCTGGGTGAAAGAAAGCACTAAAAAAGCCAGCGCACGAGCTGAGCGGGACTCAAGCTGCGTCTCAAGACGCTTACGCGCCCCAGCCTTTGCAGTGCTTTCTTTCACCCAGTCTCAGCTGAGACGCTGTTCTAGCAAGCCGGCCCTGGTTTCAGCAGCACTTGTAAGCATCAATATTTCTCCCGTGCCATCAAGGAACACGACCGCTCTCACTGATGTAACACATAAAAGCAAAATATTCGTTTGTAGGTAGGTAGGTATTTATTTGTGCCCGTAAGCGCAGGCGCCACAGAGAGGCACGTAGCCAGTACAATGATTGCCGGGGAGGCCCATATAAGTGGTGATAATGATAATAAAGTTCGATATAATAGGCACTGATAATGTACAATGAGGCCTCACGAAGGAGGGGTCTAAGTTGATCGCAGGTGTGTGGCAGCTTCGCGACAAAGGTGCGGATTCTCGGGTCGGTCACTAATGGGCACGTTTATAATTCTTTTTAGCAACGTTCAAAAAGTGCAAACCGGCTGAGCCATCAATTGTAATTTTGTTGTGTCTGTGTTTATACAGCGGGAAGTTAGTCAGCCCCGAGGGCGTCTGGTGTCTTCGTTGGAGATGAAAGAGCGCAGTATACCGCTGCTTGTCCGACGGCCTTAACGTGCATCACGCAATAGTGAAACATGACAGCACGCCGGTACAATGCTCATTCAGATTGAAACGGGCAGAGGCGGTGGATTGAATCCACGATCAGTGAGCTTTACAGCGCGAGCTTTCGCTACACGTGCTACCGATCCACGAGCAACGAGAAATCGCGGTCGAATTCGAGCTCGAGAGGAAAACATCAACAGCAACAGCAAGAAAATCTCTGGTTTGAGTCATTTAGTACTAGTGTCGCCATCTCGTTTAACAAGTTGGAAATAAAATTAACAGGGTGATTTTATTTACACAAATACGCAAATACAACACTATGTTGTTTTCTCGTCGTGGTCTTAAAATTAAGATTAGAGGAACCCCTAGTACGTACGGCCAAGCGTTTTTTCACGTTTGTCTTCTAAATAATTGTATTTTCAAAAATGCCTTAAAGGGATACTGAACCAAGGAATTTAGTTTCCATAATAAGCGGCGCACGTTCTTTCCACGAGTCAGCAGCTGCCGGTGTGCGCGAGCACACGCAACAAAAATGACGTCAAAGATCTCCATTTGCGGTTAAGATGACAGTGAAATGTATGGGCTTCGGGCCAAAGAAGAATAAAGACAAGTTTTTCATCTACACAGTGGGGTCTGGTGTAAAAGGTAAGCGATTAATTGGTCTAACAAGCACGTAGCTTTCACTTGTAGAGATGAAAAGCCTGTATTTATTCTCCTTTGACCCGAAGTCCATGCGTTTCACTGTCCTCTTAAGCGCGAATGGAGGCCTTTGACGTCATTTTCGTTGCGTGTGCTCGCGCACACCGGCGGCTGCTGGCTCGTGGAAAGAACGTGCGCCACTTATTATGGACACTCAATTCTTTGGTTCAGTATCCCTTTAAGCGCTGAAAACAGCCAAAACGGTCATATTTCTGGATTTTATTAAAACTCTCCAGCGCTCTAAATGAAAAATCCTAGGTCCGTAAAACCTTCATTAAGTCTTCATAAGTAATCTCCAAAAGAATGAATACTCTCGTGCATTCCTGAAACTCAGGTTTGTGTAGCGAAATTTGCCCATTGAGTGATGAGTGGTTGAATCCCCCTTAAAGGAGCTGTGCAACAATTTTAACGTTGAAAGAATTGGCGTTTTCTACTTTTGACATTGTTCACCTTGTCACAAAGGACAGAAAACACAGCTCCTTCTTTCGAAATGTTGCGATTCCGCCGCGTAATCGCGAAGCGAAAATTAAAACGTTCCTCGACCTGCAGCCGCGAGCGGCGGTCATGAGAAACAGAAGGCATGACGTCATTGGGGAATCTTGTAGAAAGATAGCAAATTGTGCGAATACCTGCTCGATAAAAGGTAACTCTACTGTAAATCTTGTCGTTCCAACATAAATATAAATGCGTCAAAAACCTTCACCAACTTCCGAGCGCACGTGACTCGGAAGTTGGTGAAGGAGTTGAGAGGCGCCGAAAACCTCAATCTTTGTCCATTTTTAAAATAAAAACTAGGACATGCAGGCAAAAGCGGTTTTTTGTTCTCTACTCAGAAAGGTCGAGACACCACTCCCAAATTATTT